>BLBF01000003.1:113883519-113943860 GCA_015471245.1 Laticauda colubrina | reverse complement strand
TCTTCTTCTTCTTCTTCTTCTTCTTCTTCTTCTTCTTCTTCTTCTTCTTCTTCTTCTTCTTCTTCTTCTTCTTCTTCTTCTCCTTCTTCTTCTCCTTCCCCTCCTTCTTCTCCTTCCCCTCCTTCTTATTCCTCTTCCTCTTCTTCTTCCTCCTCCTTCTTTCCACCCCTCCTTCTCCTATGACAAGACAGAATGCCAATATATACAGTATGTCAGAGCATCAACATAATTAAAAATAGACAAAGGCTTATTTTCAGCTGAGTTTCTATTGAACAATACATACATGATGTTTTGATTTGGGTTGGTTTGGTTTGGCTTGGTTTGGTTTTGCAGCATTACAGAAATGATTTACCTTTTTTTTAAAAAAAAAATCCCTATCTCACTCAGTTCCAGAATTCACAAATGTTTTTAATGCAAATGTAAACCAGGGTTAACAGGAATCCCATGCACAAATTGTGCTGTTACTAAAGGCCCAGTCCCACTGGCTGACGGACGCAACATGTATGCATAAAGGACACAGCAGACGAGCAAAATTTCAAGGGTGGCTCCATCTGTTGTCATCCACTCCCAAAAGTGGTGCAAATTTGCATAAACAGAATGGAAAAGAACAGAAAAGAACAGACGTGGGTAGTATGTAGCGGGGATGTTAAACGGATGTTCATAGGAAGCCTAGTGGATGACAGCAGATGGAAGTGGATGACACATCCGAAGGGGTTCCAGGGGAGAATTGCGAAGCGGATGCATAGCGGAAGGGGCGGATGCATAACGGATGAAGCAGATGCATCACGGACGCATATAGGAAACAAAGGGGATGCCGCGTGGATGTATATCGGATGCAAAGCGTTCACTGCGCATGCGGGGAGTATGAATTGCATCAGCTCCATGGATATGAAAGGATGCAGCATGCATGCAGTCAGCATACAGGGGAAAGATGTGCTTCCACATACATCTAGCAGGAACACCATGGTTCGTCAGTCAGGCAAGAAGAGGAAGCCCGTGCCTACTCGTTCCAGCCCTGGCAAGAAGGCCAGAACCAGAACTCCACCCCCTGGAACTGACTCTGAAGCTGCTGCTGCTGCTGTGATGGACCAGCTCCAAGGCCCTCAAAGCCCTGCTGCTGAAGGCCCTGCTGCTCAAGTCCCTGAAATCCCTGCTGCTGAAGCCCCTGAAGGCCCTGCTGCTGAAGCCCCTGAAGGCCCTGCTGAAGCCCCTGCCAGAGGGAGGAAGAGGCAAGGGAAGCAGAAAGGAGAGAGGAAACAGTAGAGAGAGGATGAGGTGCTGGAATGGCTGAGGGAGAATGAGTACCTCTGGAGAAAGGGCCACAGACTGTATTGGGACACCAAGAAGAAGCAGGCAGCTTGGAGAGACAAGACAGAGAGCCTGAGGTACACTGCAGAAGTATTCCTTGGATGGTGGAAGCACATGCACACCTGGTATGGCAAGCTACACCTCAAGAAATCCGGGCAGGCCACTGTCAAGCTCACTGACCGGGAGATGTACGTCATGGCCAAGTGCAGTTTCCTGGAGGGTGAGATCCGCCACCGAGGAGCAGCCTCTCTGAGTCCCCTCTCCCTCAGACAGCCCACAGACAGCCAGTCCTCTTCCAGCCAGGAGCCAGCGACTCTGTCCAGGCAGGTGTCATCAGAGGGCCCCAAGGCAGAGGACCCCCCCCCCAACAGCTGCACTCCCCATGCCGGCAGACTTGGAGGATCCCGTGGAGGATGACATCCTGCTGTCACAAATGGAGGAAGAAGCAGCAGCCACCAGAGGCCAACCCCCACCCCACCCCCAGCTCCAGAGGATACAGGCAGAGAGACAGACTGGAGGGCCAGGACCACAGTGTGCTGTTGGAGATCAGGGACACAATGAAGACCAGCACAGAACCTCTCTCTCAGCTGGTCCACAGCGACATACCATCCTCAGACCGGAAGCCCTTCATCACCTACGTGAGCCAGACCCTCAGGGACCTGCCCGAGGCCCAGTACCAGGTGATGAAGCAGAAGATCACAGCACTTCTGCACAACCCTCAAGGCCCAGCTGAAGCTGCTCCTACGCAGTCATGGTCTGCACCTCCACCCCAGGCGATGTCACAGCCCTTCCACGGCTTTCAACAGCCCCTCACTTACCAAGGCTACGACTTCCAGGACTTCCCACAGCAGAAGCAGACCTTCCCAGTCCAGGCTCAGGTTCATCGCATGCCACAGAAGCCAATCCTCACCCAGCTGCAGACCAGACAGCCCTACTACACTCCTCCCAACCCTTCCTCCACCCCACAGCCAAGCCCGTCAACGGACAATCTGTCATCAGTATTGGGCCTGAGATCTCAAGTCCTTGAGAAAGGGCCTCTCAACCCCACGGGACTGAGTCAGCTCTCGGATAGCTTCCTGAATACACCACCACCTGTTGTACCCTCAGGGCCAAGCACCACAATGGTGCCTCAGACCAGCACTCAAGCCACAGCCACCTCCACAGTCCCTGCCCGCTTAACAGCTGAGACCATGGACATGACTCAGAGTGACTGAGAATAGTGTCAGAGACTGAGTTGTTTCCTTGTTAAGTTTATCTTTGCTTAAGACACTTTACTTGGTTCATTTTGCTTTTTTAATAAAGTCATAAAGTTTACCTAAGAAAATTAATAAAGGTTATCTTTTGATTAACACACTGAATACAGTTTACTTGGTTCATTTTGCTTATTTAATAAAGTCATAAAGTTAAGAGAGTTAATAAAAGTTATCTTTGCTTAAGACACTGAAGACACTTTACTTGGTTCATTTTGCTTTTTTAATAAAGTCATAAAGTTTACCTAAGAAAGTTAATAAAGGTTATCTTTGCTTAAGACACTTGGTTCATTTTTTTTACTTAAAGTGTTGGTGAAAACTTTGAAAAAATGGTTAAGCCTTTGCATGCTTGTGGGATAGATAAGGATAGTTGTGGGATAGATAAACCTCCAGTGCAAGCACAGTGGGACTGTATGGTCCACCATCCCAGCTGCCACACATATGGACCTTTTTTATCAATAACAATTTATTCATTGATCAACATATTTTAAAATAAGCAAAGCTCTTTATTAATGCCCTTTTCATTGTAGAACCACTCAACATACATGGCACAATCTCATCAGTGTTATGCGACAGTCTCAAGGAAGCATCCATTAATCATCTATCATCCTGTCTTGCCACTCCACTGCTCCAGCTGGTGAGTTGCACCAGTGTCTAAGGAGGTTGCGCTGCTTCTTCCCTTCACATGAAGCTCTGTTGGGACCTTGTACATCCACAGTGTCTATCAGGTTTCGTCCTTGCCTCCATTCAGACAGGCTCCATGTCCCCATTCCCTTGTTGACAGTTGACAAGTCTGTTCTGCAACACTGGGTAGCAGGTGCGCATGAGATTGTACAGGATGCAGCAAGCTTCCACGATGCTCCTCACAGTCCCTGGGTGATGCTTCATGGTGGTGAGAAGTACCTGGAACCTGTTGGCCAGGATGCCAAAGGTGTTCTCCACCACCCATCTTGCCCTGGACAGCCTGTAGTTGAAAATCCTCCCTTCACAGGTGAGGTATCTTGAAGTGTACAGCTTCATGAGGTAGGTTCTGAGGGAGAACGCATCATCACCAACGATGAAGTAGGGCACATCTTGTGTGTCCTTGGGTAGGGGGTCTGGATCTGGAAAACCCATGATGAGGTTGCGTTCCAGCCCATCCTTGAGGTCACTGGCATTGTATATCTGGCCATCTGAAGCTGACCCATTGCCAGAAGCATTGATGTAGATGAACTTGTAGTCAGCATCAACTATGGCAAAGAGGATGATACTGAAGAAGCCCTTGTAGTTGAAATAAGTGGACCCTGAGTTGGCTGGAGCTTTGCAGGCCATGTGCTTCCCATCTATGGCTCCAACGGTGTGCGGAAAATTCTACCTCTGATACCACTCTTCTGCAACTTTTTTCCAGCTTTGTTCAGTGGTGGGGCACCTGAGGAGCTCCTCCACATATTCTTCGATGATGGCCTGCACCACTTCTCTGACCACTTTGCTGATGCTGTTGTGTGGCA
The DNA here is from genome assembly GCA_015471245.1 of Laticauda colubrina. Lineage (NCBI taxonomy): Eukaryota > Metazoa > Chordata > Lepidosauria > Squamata > Elapidae > Laticauda > Laticauda colubrina. The sequence continues at coordinate 113,939,815 of BLBF01000003.1, read as the reverse complement.
CCCTCCACGCATACTCCATGTTTCTGTATGTGGTTCCAGAGGCCAGGTGCCACAGAGTCAGTGCCACCTTCAGTCCAGGGTCCAGGTTGGGACGGAAGTTGGTGCTCGGCTTGGTCAACCTGGGTCTCAGATGCTCTACAAATTCATCAAACATGGATGGTGGCATCCTCATAAAGTGATGGAATGCATGAGGGTCTTCATTGCTCAGCTCCACCATCAACTGGTCATACAGTCCAAACTCCATTCTTCTCACGATCCATCCTCGGATCCACACAGCTCTTGGACATCTCCTTCTTCTCCTTCTGTATAAAACTTGAAACAGTCTGAACAGGTTTTGGTTCTGGTGATGAATGAGCGCAGCTATCATACGGACTCCATGGTGGAGAACAATTGATGATGTGGGAGAGCAAGACCAAGGGTGAAGAGGTTTGTACACCATGGCTGCTGGACTCATACTGAGATCCAGATGATTTTCTCCCACTTTTAATAGAAAATATTGGTTGTCCGCTAGGTGTCCTTCTACATACTCTAGACATACTCCAGAGATACTCCAGACATCCTAAATATACGAGATACATCCCAGATACAAATGTGTTGTCCGTTTTTAATCCTTTATATACGAGATGCATACGCTTACATTCTTTCTATTTCCGTGCTACTAACGCTATGTAGACCTTCCGTGTACCTTTTGTTTCCTCCCTCTTTCCATTTTCAGCTGCAGTGGATGTGAGTTGATGGGATGCCCAGAGGATGCAGAGAGGATACAGTGGACATTTAACGGATGATAACAGACATAGAACGTTTGTTGCCCATATATGTCATGGATGTACATTGTATGTGGCAGAAAGTTCATCCGTTCACAAAATTTTGTGCAGCTCAAAACTTCTTGCGCAGATGAAATCTCAGTGGACGGATGCTCGACGGATAGAGCGTATGAAACACGTATGCAATGAGTACACAACAGATGCATAGCGTTTTCCAATGGATGGCAAGCTTTTTTTAATGTTTTACATCCTCTTTGCATCCGTAAGTACAGTGGGACCGGGCCTTTAAGGGGAATGGGAGACTACCTGGTCTCTTAGCAATAATGAAATAATGGATGCATTGTGGTGTAAATGTTTATTTCTTTCTCATCATATGGAATATGAGGCATATGATTTAGAGACTTGGAGCAACTCAATGATACACTAAACTGATACTTCTTCCTAGCATATTCCCACAAGTGCAGGGTTTTTTTTATACTAAACTGATACATCTGATCTAATCCATAGCTCTTGGGGACAGGCAATTAATTCTTCCCTTAGGTCTTTCCAGTGAAAATTACTCTTCACCTAAGATGTTGTATACTGGTATGTTTTATGGGGTGATCGCAATTCTTGTTTCCCTTGGTGAGTAAATTCTTATACTTATTCTGGCAATGCTGTTTTGGTTACACATTTCTAGCTCCTTATTCAAACACTTTTTCATAAAATAGTGGAAATAAAATTAATATATATGTCATAATACCACACTTAAAATTAAGCATAGAATTATCTTGCCATCACATATCTCCATAATGAATATAGTCTGTACTTCGAAATAAAACAATGATTTGCTTTTATAAAAACAATAATTTTCTGTAACCTACTGCACTGAAGACAGTTGCAAGTCACTACTTTTTTAATTTCTCTCTTCCTCTGTCTATTTCCCCTTTTCCTTTCCCTTACCCTCTTTCCCATTGTCTTTATTTTCATTTGTATTTTATATTAAGAAAAAATGATTACAAAAGTAGTTCTTTTCATGCAGAAAAGCCTCCCATAGTGCCTGAGAACCATATAGGATAATGAACACAAAAGGCAACTGGGGGATGCATTATTTCAGATAGAAAGTTGGTTTGGTCTAGGGGTTAAGGCATCAGGCTAGAAACCAGGAGATTGGGAGTTGTAGTCTCTCCTCTGGCACAAAGCTAGCTAGGTGAGCTGGGGCCATCACTTGGGCAAGAAGGCAAAGGCAAACCACTCCTGAAATGTCACCTGGAACGATAGGGATTTGTCTAGGCAGTTGCCAGGAGTCAAAACTAATTTGAAAATACCACAAAACCTTCAGATGAATTGCAAAGAATGGATTGTGGAAACTAAATTTTTTCAAGTCTTCAGCTTCAGTGGGTGTCATCATTTCACTCTGAGATTTTGAAAAAGATACAATCTTTTATCTATATTCCCAGTAAAAAAAAATATTGTAGGATAGTTGTGAGGATGACGTTTTACCCTAATTCTCCTAGGCCACTTCTTTCTACATGCACTTCAAAAATGCCCATGAGACACAGTCACAAAATGACCATTGATCTTCTTAGGTATAAAGTGGGACTGGTTATGCACATCCATTTCTGCCTCTCATATATCCCTGGTAATTCTTCTGCACATGTCTCCCAGCCTCCAGTCCAGTCTAATATTGGAGTCTTTGGGGAAATGCCTGCTTTCATGCAATCAGTGAGGAAGAAAAATAAATAGAAAGCTGTAAGGAAAAGGCACTTCCCAGACAAAGTTCAGGGCAAGCTTGATTCAAACATAGAAAGAGAGGGACTGAATATTATTTTTCTGAGAGGGTTTTAATAGACACATTATGTAGGAACCTGGTGTAAATATTCTCAATGTTGAAACCATTCCAACTCATCTCCAGCCCCACACACATTATTATCAACTTGATTTACAGCTGTCTAGATTTCACTTGACGTGACAGTATTTTATCAGTTCAGGGAACTCATGTAGATAAATGGCTCAGCCTCAGAGAGGTAAACACATGTCAGCCCATGACAATTATTTCTTTCATTAACGTGATGAACGTGATGGATGTGATCCCAATGGTTCAGTTTTGGCGGTAGGGACAAGTATTTTTTTTTTTATCATCTACGTAGAAGAAACTAGATCAGTGTTAAGTTTTAAGATGCCCCTCTGTGTTGTGTTTACTCTGTTTTACAGGTAAGGACTCGGAGAGTCGAGTAGATGGCTTCATACTTCATAGTAAACCATAATCTGATTTGCTGGGTTCTGCTTTAGTTGATTCTGTGAATCCAGATAGGGTGATCTGTCAACCTTAGTTTATCCTGAACAAACCAATCATCATTCAAAACTTCAATTAATCAAAACATTGTTCAATGCAGGGTGTGGAGTCAATTGAACGACTCAACCACTGAATTTTCAAAAAAAAAAAAAAAAAAAAGACTGGCTAACATTACAGGATTTTCATCTGTCCCATTTGTATTCCAGTGACATTAACACTGCTTCTGCAAGTAGTTTTTATACATTTAAAATAAAAATATACTGAAATACTATGTTAATGTTACAATTATTAATTTTTCTTCTAAACGTCCTGAATGCTCATTGTGTCACTCCCTTTTCCTTCTTTAGAGGTAGGTTAAATTCAGAGACAACAATGCTTTCTAGATGAAATTGGGATAAGATGAACCCTTTCTTTGCTGGGGAGAATTTCTGTGATAAAGATGAATATTCTTCTTAGAACCATATTCTTGTTTCAGCCAATACCTGTCTTGACAATGATATACATTAAAAAATGGCAAAAAGATATGCTAAATTTGAATTGCAAAGAGAGGGTTTGAAGCCCAGCATGCAACCCAGACAGCGTGAGTTGAAATTGGACAGGACAGAAAACATCACTTTTGATAACTTTTGAATCAGAAAACACAGGTGAAGGTTACATTGATGAGGGCTGAACATTGGCTGACAATGACAGATATATTTCTGCCCTCCAATATGATGGCCCTCCAACTTACCTTTTTTTGCCATTTTTTTATGTATTCCAATTTACACTAGGGTAAATAGAGAAGAGTAGTAGAAAAATAGTAGTAGTAGTACTAGAGTAGATCTGCCTTCTGTCTTCTCATCTTGTAGTAGAGTTAGAGGCTGTGCCTAAGAAGAGTTTATTTCTACTATAAGAAAAGAACAGAGTGGGAAGAGCAACAATGGAAAAGAGGGAAAGATTGATAAGCCTAGTTAACAATTTCTTCCAAAATCTCGTTCTTTCATACTTCTCAAAAAGAACTTCAATCAAAGTCATCCAAATTCTTGTAAATTTCTATGTAAGAGTACAAAAGACCTCTTATTCTGTACAGTGGAACATGGAGCTTGTATATATAAATGAATTATCACACTCGAATGGCATTGCTGAGTGAGAGAAACAATTAAAGCCATCCTGTTAACATTTTACAGGTTTCAATTATCTTCTCAGTGTACCCTGGATATTGATCGAATGTCACAAACAAAATTCTCAATCTATATTGATGAGTGGCAGCAAATTCATTAAAAGCCTTTGTAAAAATATATTATGCAAAATGAGAATAAACAGTATCTCTTTTGAAGGTTTTTATTCAGAAATGCATATATTGTTCTGCCTCGTGTTAGAACTTAATGTTTTACTTCCATTTTCAACCAACAGTTTTATTAGAAATGGAAATAAATTTTTGTTTTATTCAATTTGTGTTCATGTACTCACACAAACACATTAGGGTTTTTTTTTTCTAATAAGCATAAGTTTTGGCTGATCTAAATTTCTTAGATTGGAATAATGAGAAAAAATGAGTTCCCTGAAAACCCATTCCCCTTATTCTTAATCTGCCATCCAAACAAACATACCAAGTGGCTCTCTCGGTGGTTAACATTTCCAGACTCACAAAACCCAGCTGAGGCTATGAATAGGTAGTTAAGAAAAAGGAGGAAAACAGTTTTCTTTTTCTAAAGCCTCAGCCCTATTTTCAATCTTAGAGGGAAAAAACTAAAAATTTCAAGGTACTTACAAATATAATTCTAGGCATACCTACTCTACAGTAAAGCCTATTCAGAAGTGAGCATGTGTAGGATCATGAACTTGAAGTGCTGTTTCACTGGTGAAAAACCAGAAAGGCACAAGCAATGCAAAAGACACCTCAGCAAATCAAGCTGGCCTTCTGCTAACTGGACACCCTTGTGTAGTTTTTTGGGCAGAAGTCCAGAAATAAGTAGGCCAATTTCAAGCAACTGGCTTAAAGATAACCATGCTGATCCTGAATTGAATGCATACCATTATCATGTGGAAACTCACTCTCTTCATATTACGATATTCAGTCCAAGGCACATTTTAGTCATTTTTCTTTCATGTGTTTCAATGAGTTTAATAGGACTTTTATGCGGATTACCACAAAACATTTTTGACATTTTCAGTGGAAAATCTTGAGTTCCTTCAACAGCCTCTCACCAAAAAAACCAGAAAAATGGTTGGATGTATGTCTTGCATTCCCAGGCTTTGTTATGTTTGGGAGGAGAAGGTTCAGTTAGGGTGAATGATAAATTCCTAAATCCTCTGTGTTTATAATCTCAGTAAGGGTAATTGCAACATGTCGGGCATTTATTCATTGTATATTATTTTTTCAAATGGGGCTGTCCTGTCTTCAGCCTCAACCACATGCTGACAGTTTGTGGTTTTCAATTTGCCTTGCTGAAGGTTTATTTGCTTCACAAAGAGCCTTCCTTAGAGTCTCTCTTTGTCAAATTTCCTGACCTGAAATATGAACTGTAACAGATGCATAGAGAAGAGCAATCTGGCAGGACAAGGGGTGTACCTGCTCCAACTTTGTAGCCACAATCCCCAAGCTGGTATTCTGAACAGAAGACTAATCAAAACATCCCCTTTTTCAACCGGGTCCAGAATTCAAATCCAAGCAGTGTATTTGAAGAACAGCACGTTAATTTGAAGAACAGTATGGAGACAAGGAGACCATAGAACTGAAGGTTGCTTTCTGGGCCATCCAAATTCATCGTTTTAATAGGGGACACATTTGTTTCTTTATAATGAGCTGTCCTGGGAAAAGGACTGAGAGACAATCTCCAGCTGTCATTGTTATAGTACTATTGTTATTAAGAAAAACGAGGGAATAATGTTTGATCAGTTTTGTCATTCCATAAAATATAAGCCTAGAAAAGCACCTATTAGAATAAGAATATTCTTTATTGGCTAAGTGTGACTGAATTCACAGGGAATTTGTCTCCAGTGCATAAACTCTCAGTGTATGTACAAACAACAAAGTAATACAAGATACTAATAGGAGAATGTAGTAGAAAAAATGAAAAGGATAATAGTAATACTACAGCACAGGTAAATATCCTTAGACAAAAGAAAGTATTGTGGGAATTAGATGTTCTGCAGAATGATGGCACGAGAGAGAAAAATACTGTCTTTGGATCTAGTTGTCTTGGTACACAATGCCCTGTAGCAATGTCCTGAGGAGAGAGGTAGAAACATGTTTTATGTCTAGGATGTGAGAGGTCTATAGTAATATTCACATCCTGGTTTCTTGTTCACTTTTAGGTGACCCCAAAGACCATAAGAAAATTGCTGAGATCTTTTGCATTCAAACATTCTTGAAATGTCATAACATAGTGAAAAAACCACCTATACTTCAGTGCACAGTTTAAAACATGTGGAATCGCACAGTGATATATTACTTATATTAGTGAACTTTGTAAAACCCTGTAAAGAAGGCAGGTATTACTTACCATAAAAGGGTAAAAATGCCTTGCTGAAAGCAATGTAGCTACAATAGGAGCTGAAAGAGAAACTTGCTCATTCGCAGGTGAATCTCTTAAAAAGATAAAGTGTCCTTCAAGTGATTCAAGCAATTACATAGAGACATCCAAATATCTTTCTTCTCACAGTGCAAGAGTGGATTTCCACTGACTTTTTCCAAGATGCTTTGTGATGTCCCACGCCAGCCTAAAGCCCTGCAATGTTCATGCAATCCACCGTCCAAGAACTAACCAAATCCAGTTTGATTTGCTTTTGAATGGGCCTGCATTTTCTATAGTCTAATATTGAATGCTAATCCATAAACTGTGGTTTCAACCATTACAGCTGGGTTCATAAATAGGAATATACAGTCCTATATGTATGGCTCAGTAGGACTTCTATGTTTGATATCCAACAAAAGTAAAATGCAAATATGAAAGTTGGATCCCTGGTGGTGCAGCGGTTAGAGTGCAATGCTGCTAGCTACTTCTGCTGACCGCTAGCTGCTTGCAATTTGGCAGACTGAATCTTACCAGGCTAAAGGTTGACTCAGCCTTCCATCCTTCCGAGGTGGGTAAAATAAGGACCCAGACTGTTGGGGACTGACTTTGTAAACTGCTTAGAAAGGACTGTAAAGCACTGTGAAGCAGTAGATAAGTATTACTATTGCTATCTAGTAAAGTTCCAACAATTCTAACTTAAATTCAAATGGTTTTAAAATAAGCCAATCAATTTCTAGTATTATGTCTAATTTTTTCAAATAGTTACACAGCATGCATTAGTACATAAATAAGTGCAATTGGTAAATTCTATTATTTGATAAAAATATATTTGTTTGCCCCCCTCAAAAATCCTTTGCCTGAATACATTTTCACAATACAGAAAATTGCACAACAGTTTAATCAATCCTACCAAAAGGGCCACAAGAAAAGCTATCTTTTTTTTCCTCATCCACTGAAATTTCAACATACAGTAGTGGGAACATAACGATGGTTTTCCCATCAAAGCAAAAAGCAGAAGGTACATGAGTAGTGAGGATTCCTAAAGCATTCATTGATTATTATGGCCTTTAGAAACTTAGCCAATATTATGAATTGCGCACAGAAACACAATGCAAAACCTGGCATGGTTGTAGTGATGTGATCCAGCAAGCAAACACCCGACAACATGCTAGCTTTGTCTGAACCAGCAGCAGTTTTTAAAAGTAGCTTCATCCAGATTGCATGGCAATAATCCAAATGAAATATAAGTTTATGAAGATGAATATTCACCGCACTTCTTAAACAGCCAATGAATGGCATTCATTCTTAAAATACAGTTGGGAAAATATAGCACTAGAATAAAATGTAAGAATCATGTGGCAATATTACTTTTATATTTTATAGTACTTATCCAGTCTTATGTGAAATGTTCGTGCACATATGTTTTTCGGTGCTTCCATGTTTAAAATGTACACTAAAGATGCTCAGGCCCTCTGAGAAACACCATTTGCGTCCAGTTAAAAAGTTAACATTGAAAAGGCCTGTAGTACATGCATATAAAATATTTAGGCTTGCGGGATGGGCCACGTTCATTCATATGTTTCCTTCCACAAAGAATGGAAGGTAAATCATCTTCCGATTGTCCTAGTGCACATTGCTGAGTTTGTCCCCTGCAGCTAAATGACAGACCCTATCAAACTGGCACTCTGTTTCCCTTCCAATTTTTAGTAATGAGTATATATTAGCTCAGCTTGTTTCCAAGAAGGCGTTGTTCATGTTCTCATTAAAGTCAGCCGATTTTCGAACGGGATGGTAATGGAGATAGAAAAGGCTGAAATCCCAAGGCACCTCTTAGGCTTAGGGGAATGTTGCTGCCAAGAGGGAGGGAGGGAGGGAGGGAGGAGAGAGAGAGAGAGAGAGAGAGAGAAAACCATTGTGGCACCAATTAGCTGGACCCGCGTCCGATTCCAAGGTTGTTCATCCCTGCGCTTTAGCGCTTCCAGCAGCCCGAAGCCCCTACCCGACGGGGAAGAAGAGGCCGGGCACTTCCCGCCTTCTGCCCTTCCCTGGAACCACGCCCTTTAGCTCGAGAACCGAGTCTCGACGGCCCAGCGAAGGTGGTAGCAGAGTGCCCGCGCCGCTCCCTTTTGTCCCCGGGAAAGGCGAAGATGATGAATCCACGAAAGGATTTGCAGCGGCGCCCGGCTCAAAGCTCTCCGAAGCTGCCGGAGCCCGGCGCTGATAGGACAGCTGGCGAGAAGGGACACCCAATTCAATTTGCTCCTCATTTGCATACATATGACAACCATCTGTGCTAATAGCACTGCAATGTCTCCATTAGGCTCCCTTCGAGTGTACAGAGCTCCACTTCGCTCCAATTAGGCTTTTAAGTGGGAAAGCTTAGCGCATCAATATTTGCAGAGGGGACAGGACGGCTCAGCGAGCCGTGGCGCTTTCCGTTTTTCCCTTCGCACCAAGGGCTGTTCGGCTGCTCCATTGCAGCCTTAAAAAAGACGTCTAGGAATGTGTTGATAGCCCATATACTCTTCCTGTCCCGTCCCAAAAAGATTTCGGAATTAGATCATCAGAAAATTGGCTTGTGCTATCGGGTGATCCAGCCGGCCCTTCTCAGAAGGGCCTTTCTTAGCCATTTTAAGCCTATTTCATAAGCTGGATCACAAGTCCCAGCACTGCCAGTCCTGCAGCCTAAGCAGAAGCAGGGGAGTTAGCATTCAATATATCTGAAGGATGGTAAGTGGGAAACTGGTCACAAAGGGCTTATTCAACCCGGCTCCGCAGAAGCAAAACAAACAGCCTGCGAAAAAGCAGTTCCACATTTGGAATGGTGTTCATTTGGTGTGCTCAAGATGCGTGTCATTTATTTGCAATTAATGTCGCGATTCCGGTGCTTGATGCTCCTTCTCCTCCTGTTTAGAGGAAATAGTTTTAAAGTTTGGCCATGTTTACCTCAGGAAAGCCTTTTTTCTCTCCTTTGCTTATTTTATTTCAGTGTCCCTATGTAATCAGAGGATGGTTCTTGGGTTTCAACATTAAGGCATTCATATCATATTTTTTCCTCTAAGAACCCAAGGTGACTCACGAGGGATTATCTCACCAACATATAAACAGCCCTGGGAAATAGTGTGGAAAGGGATGAGTAAGTCAAATGGACAGAATCTCTGCCCAAAGTTCTCTTCCTTGTCTTCCAGGGACACATACTAAGTTATTATGTAAATAATTCTTTCCATCTTACCAGTCTCTTCCCTTGCTTCTACTAGTGTCAGAGTTTGTGAAGGCAAGCTTCCCTTCCCCCGCCCTTTTTTTTTCTTGTTATTTGTTTGCTTCCCATCCTCAATTAAAAACATGGTGCTTCCCACTTCCTGCCACCAAGCCAAAGCCAGCTCTGTCTCCTCAAAGGAATTGAAGGAATGATCTGTAGCAATTTTTTATTTATTTTATTTAATTATTTGATTTGTCAATCGCTTACAAAATAATACATATAAGAACAAACATGAGTAAGAATATAGGAAATAGGTACAAATAAATGGAGACAATAGGACAGGGACAGTAGGCACGACTGTGCATTTATTAGTGCAACACAATGGTAACTTTCAATAAATATGTATTTAAAAGGACTCCAGAGTGATACAGAGTCCATCAAATAGTTTACTTGATAGTTGTCACCAGATGAGTAGGGGTTTATTTGCTTTGTAATTTCAGGTTTCACTTCTGTAACCCACCCAGAACCACCATGAATAAGTTGGGCGGCCATATAAATTTTCTCAATAAAAAAATAAAATAAAAATTTCCACTCCAGAGAGAGGAGCATAAAGGAAAATGCTCTGCCCAAATATGTATTGTTGGGGAAGGCCTAGTGAGTATAGTTTCAGCTCGTTTGACATCATCTCTGTACATAGCTAAAATACTTCCTTTCCCACTGGGCACTTGCCAATTCAAAGTAAAACCTCACTTTGGGGTTTATATCAAACTGAACAGGAGATGTCTAGACATGTACTTTTAGTATAGATTTAAAAGAAAGTCTGTCGATCAGGATACTGTCCAGTGAATGTACAAGGCTTCAGTACTTGTCCTCTGAATATCAGGAGAATGCTATTACATTAAAATTATGAATTTCTATTCTTAAACCAGATTTTTATTGTTATTTAAATATATCAGGGGATTGATTAGGTCCTTGCCCAATTGTAAAAAAAAGCAAGATAGCCCTAATTTTTGTAGGCATCCAGAAACAATTCTAGAAATGATTTCCAAAAGTTTGTTTAACCTCTTGTCAATCAATCAAGTTAAGCTTTTTTATTTTAAAAAAAGCCCAGCAGATATTGCTCAATGAGCTTCCCATGAGTAATTACAGTCTCTTCATTTTATGGCAAATGTACAATCACCAGTTTTCTTTTTATGTCCCCACAATTTAATTACAGTATGCAACTTTTACTTCCTTTTTATAGAGATAAGCAATCTAAGCACAATATATCGATGCTTCAAAAAAAAATTCCCCACACTTACTCCCTCTAGTGACCTTACAAAGTTGTATTATCTTCCTTAATTAATCAGGTCACATTATTAGGTAAACATCCTGGACTTGTCAACAGACCATTAAGCATGTAGCTACATTTAGGAGCAGTTCTGGAACTGGTGTTTATTCTTTTGGGCTCAGTTGCTCTTTTGGGCTTTGACATTTCTCCAGTATCCCTGGTGACTATTCCATGATACCCACAAGGGATTGCAGATTCTGCAACTGAGATAGCTATTATTAGCTATGGGCAGTGAAAGGAAACACTGTACTGCCAACTATTTTAATTTCCGAACAGGTGAATCAAACAGCAAAGAACAAGGGAAATCATCCATGCTAAACTCTGACCACTGGGGTAGGATCAAGATGTATTAGTCAGGAAACTCCTAAATATGACATTACTATGCTTTTTCTTCCACTTCCTGCATCACCTCTTGCTCTCTTCTCTTAACACAAACTCCCTCTCCCTCCTATTTTACCAGGTAGTAGCCACCACTGCCATCTCTGGTTTTATTCTCTCTCTTTCTCTCTCTATTTCCCAAAGGACCTTGAGGTGACCCTTCAACTTTCAAAGTAGCATAGCACTGTGAATTTCTTATGATCCCACCTCTTCCAGATGCTTTTCATTGGTCAATTCTTGGCACTTAGCATTATTTTAACCCAGCCAAGCAATCCTGAGGCTTTTTTTTATTAGGACTCAAAAAGATCAGAAAGTTCTTCTTCATTGGGCCAATTTTGTCATCCTATTTTGCTTGCTTGCGTGGTCCTTTCTGGAATAACTTATATTCATTAACACGCTAGCCCTGTCCTGCATTTCTAAGGGGTTCCCTGACAGGGGGCATTAGCTGGCCAGTTCCTTCTCTTAGAGCCCCCTCTCCCCCGGGGACAAATTAGGTTTCCTGTCAGAGTTGTCTTTGGTACCAAATTATTTTTGCCTGTGTTTTTTGGTTTGTGCTGATGGAGAAATACATTTCCCCAGTGGGCTTCAATAGTTTTAAGGTTAAAGGCCAGCCCATTAATCTACCCCCTTCTTTTGTCAGTTTTCCAACCCACGTGCTCTTGCATTGCTAGGGTAATTTGGGAGGTCTAAGCAGGGAAAATATGCTGTTGACCTATACACAGAGAGACAAAAAAGAAAGGTTGTAATTCCCTCAATTTGGGAAAGATATGGTCAATGGCATTTTATACACTATATGATATGGAACAATTTGCCTCCATAAATTGTGGATGCTCCATCATTGGAGGTTTTGAAGAAGGGATCGGATAGCTGTTTGTTCAGAATGATATAGTGTCTCCTGCTTAAGTAGGGAGTTGAAATAGAAGACCTCCAAGGTCCCTTCCAACTTTGCTATTCTGTATTCTATAAAACTACAACTTATGTCCTCCCCTCCTTGGTTGTTTTACAGATTGATTTTGAAATGTGATCAGATAAAACATGATCTTCCATTCTCTTCAATTACCTTGAAATTGTTGGTAGAAAGTTGTAATAATGTTTCAAAGAGAAATCAACCTTGTCTCTGTGATTTTGCTAACAGATTATTAATTGATTTTCCTATGGTGTTGATCAATGAAGTTTGCAATATTATGTGGCTCCCTGGGCATCGTTTTTGCATCTCTCTTCCAACAACATGTTTTCTAGAGGTAGAAGAACTGGTTAGTAAAGAAAGAAACTAAAGGCTGTTCTGTGAATATACATTGAATTCCGAACCAATATACACCTGTCATCTTTCTTTCCAAGTTCAGTGTGCACACTGGATTCTTGGCACAGACTTAAAATTTGGAATCCTGTCCTCAAAATGAATCAAATTAATGATTGTGAGCAGCTCACAATAAGTCTAAATTAAGGTTCTAGATGAAAACAAGTTTAGTATTGTGCTTGCACCTTAAACATCTGTATATATTGTCAAGCTCCAAGTACAAAATGTTATTTTGGGGTGTTTTTTACATTATGTTAGAGGCAGTATTCAGCAAGTTCTGACCAGTTCTGGAGAACTGGTAGCAGAAATTTTGAGCAGTTTGGAGAACCAGAAAATGCCACCTCTGACTGGAAAGTTTACCGTATCCATCCTCTGCCACGCCTACAAAGCCACACCCACAGAACCGAGAGTAAAAAAATGTAAATTCCACCACTGCACTATGTTATAGAGACTAACTACAACATCTAAAGCATTGTTACAGGAAACAGATAAAAATGAGTGAATTGGGTATTTTCTGCTCTGTCATTCACTCCCACTTTCAGACTTGACAGTGTGTTTGCTTTGAGGTGGCTCCTTTTTATGAGATGCATCCCAGAACATACTATACATCACAAACAGCTAGGAATGTGTTATGCTCAAAGTGCCAACCCTGTCTTAGGCCCCAAATGCCATGTCTTGTCTTAGCAAAAAGAAAAAGAAAAAAGCAATTCAGTAAAATCTAATTATTCTTACAATGTTTAGACAGAGCCCACAATTACTATCCGCTTTGTTTAAATAGCACAACAGCTGCATTGATCTTCGAATTAATCAACTCTGGAATAGGTATTTGAAACTTGAAAGCTACTTACCAAGTCAATGCTGGTGGAAACAACTCACTTCTCTTTTTACTTTCTTGCCCTCTCCCATTGCATACTCATGCTAACACTTTTGGTCTGCACAGCTCTTTGTTTACATATTAAGCCCTAGATTTAAATTGCATAAAGTATATCAACCCTCACCCAATTATCCTAGTCTCTCTTTCATGACCCCAGAAGTCTCCCCCCCCCCCTTTTCATGCCACCAGCATTTGTCAATATGGTTTTGTGAAATTCCTATGGTCAATAGGAAGTTAAAATGGGTATGTTAAATTTCCAGTTGGACTGTCACACCCTAGTTATTCTAACTGCAATTTTTTTCCAAATGCTAAAGGGACTGAAGTGTCATTTCTCCTGGCTTCAGTTCAGCATCTCTGCTCTCCTTGCAGTCCTTAGAGGATGATTTTTAAAGTGTATCCTTGTTCTAGAATCTCAGCCCTACAAGATAGACCAGACTAAGAAGCCAATATCATGGAAGTTAGGATTATTTTTATTATAACAGCTATAGGAACAAAATCTTGCTAGTCTAAATGTGCCTATCCCTTATTCCTTCATGAACTAGGGAGCAGCTGGTCTGAAATGTTTCCTCAAAATTTGTTACTTGACCTAGGCTCAAAATCTGCTTACCTAACCATTTCCTTGGCAACACTTCTTCATCCTGACTTTTGAGGCCATTCCCTGTGTCCTTTACACAGAGATCTCAACAGGTCAGGGGATTTTCAGTCCAGACCTCTTGGATGTTCCTTTGATTCTCATTATTCTTTTATGCTGGTTTGTTGGGTGCATGACAACCCCTGATACTCTATGGTGACACTCTGTATTAAAATAAAAATGCAGACAGAGCTTCATTTTAATTTGTTGATGAATCTTACATAGAACTGACTTTTCCACTTAGCAGTTAAATGGTGAACCTCCCTGTGCCTTTGCAGAACCTTCTCATTTATTAACTGTTTTACTTGTATTTTGAGTTACCTGCAGGTCTTAAAATACCTTTTTGGAGCCCAGACTTGATGCTAAAATGTTCTTTACATACAGTATATACAGGCAAAGCATACAAAATACCAAATAACTGAGTTGGAAGGGACCTTGAAGGTCTTCTAGTCTAACTCCGGTTCTCAACCAGGTGATTCTATATCATTTTACACAAATAACTGTCCAGTCTCTTCTTAAAAGCCTCCAGTGTTGGAACACCCACAAATTCTGAAAATTTTCCTTAGTTCTAGGTTGCTTCTCTCCTTTTTCAATTTCCCTCCATTGCTTCTTGTCTTGCCTTCTAAAATATTATCCCCTTGTCCAGTATAACAGAAGCTATGCAATATTCTTGCTTTTCCCACATCAATAATTTCAAATTAATTTCACCGTAACTAAACATATATTCATTTTGATTTTTCAAATATAATTCACTTTCTGGCCTAAATCTCTCTTTCTCAGGTATGGAAAATATGACATAGAAGATGTATATATGAACTACTCACATTTTAGAACATTAGATGTCTTACTGACAACAGTGATTGAAACTTGGCTGCTTCTACATTCTTGATGAAAGCTAAGTCCATTCTGAAGTACCCCTGCCCAAAATGCAGAATGACAAGCCTTTGCATCTTCTCTTGATAGAAAGAGTGGGAAGATGATTGGAGGGGAGGGAGAGAGAGAGAAGGGAACACATATGCCCTGACATCTAAAGCTTGGATTAATTAGGTTGTTCAATGGGGTTTGACAATAACTGAAGCGGCACAAATTTCCTTGAAAGAGGTAAAGAGGGAATAGGGGAATTGTTCTCACCCATGTGTCAGACTTGCTACACTGCCCAGGAAGCATAGGTTCTTTGATCATGCCCTTTATGTTAGGAGGTGATCATTAGTGAAACTAGCTAGGTAGTGGGCTAGCTAGCTCACGTGCACCAAAAGGTCTGTGATTAATCAAATGTCCCTGTGGACATAGTATGTGATTTGTCTTTCCATGGCCACAAGTCCAGTGCTTGTAATCCTGTCACATGCCAACCTCCCATGGACATGGTGTGTCAGAGGTCATAAACAGCTAGGGCTAGCCCATTAAACTGGAATTTGCAAAGCAAGCTTTAAAAGTGACACACCCAGGATCTATTGTGTCACAAGTGAGAGATTTAAAACCATAAACCTCCAGTCTTAAAGAGTACATCGTGACATTTTAAGGAAAATTAGAAAGACACAATTGGATATTAAAAGATGCAGGCATAGATTGGTAGTGAAGATAGTAATCTAAAATGTTGAGTTTCAAGCTTGCTTCTGAGGTTTCAAAAGTCCCAAACCCTAACTCTTCTTCCCAAAAAAGCAGTTTTGTTAAAAAAAAATCTTACTCTGGTCATATGTATAACCTAACCTTATATAGGCCACAGGCTTCCTACTGAAGCTCTTGATCTGTCAGAAAATACTAAGTGCAACTGCTGGCTATCAAAAGTTGTCCATCTGTAGCAAAGGCCAATCTAAACAAGGATGAATGGAGGAGGAGAAAAGGTTCTGAAGAATTAACTGAAACACAACTCGCATAACCTCTCATTTCATCTGCTTAAACAACAACAAAAATTGCAATTTTCAAGGCATGTTCTTCAAGAATGAGCTTCAGTGAGAATGAATGTTAATGGGGGATGCCAAACCTCACCCTTCCTTTAAGCAGGGAAGAATGACATTATAGGAAATGTGGTGTCTTTCATGCTGAACTTGACATATCAAGAATAATCAGGCACGAGTTCTCCATGCATCCGCACTCTCTCCACTTTCCAAAGGCATTGCCAATGAAAAGGAAGAGGTAACAAACATTGATAGAAGCAGCTGAAGGAATGTCTAGATTAATTTTGTTCCCTTTTCAACTGAGAGTGAAAGAAAATAAGGACATCACAAGCTAGGACTCATCTGGTACAATAATCAAGGATGTAATTTTGCCTTGAGATTTCGAATATGAATTAGGCAGATGGTTGTTAGCAGGTTGTCTTGCACAGTGAACTAAGCAGCAGATGGAGGCCATCCATGAGCTGGTTATTTAACCTTCTGAACAGAGTCCCATTAAATGGGGTGGATTCATGGCCATCAGAAACAGCACTGGTAACATTAGCAGCGTATGGCAAGTGACACCTTTACTTCTCTTCACAGAGCCCTTTCAGAAAAACAAAAATAGGTTACTCACTCTGAATTCTGACAATCCAATAAACTTTCTGGATTATAGATAGGTATGAAAAGATAGGGACATCTTTTCCAGAGAGAAAAGCTGACAAAAAGTGGGAGAAGGTACATTATAAGCATCCCATTAGCATTCAATGCTGAGACAACTTAGAGACAGATAAGTACTATTTAAACTATAAATAAACTATTTATTTTAGTTTGTAGATATAATAGCATCCTTTGTTCTCTCTGCTTTTGCAGATTAACACAAGTACCTCTTGTTACAGAATGGCAGTCCTTGACCATTTCTTGGTTTGAATTGGAAGCCACTGGAGTCCCTTTCTCTATCTGGTACCCTCTAGTTGTTATTGGGATACCAAACTCCTGCTTTCACAGCCATTCCTAGTTGTGGTGGCTATGTATTCAGAGAATTCTACAGTAGTTCAAATACCTGGAGGGCAACTCCAAATCAAGGATTACCAAAAAAAAATTTTGTTCTGTTACTTTTGTCACATTATGTATTCCTGCTTGTGACATTGCTACAAAAGAAGCAACAAGGAGGTACCAAAAGTAGCTGTTATGCCAAGAACACAAACTGTGGTTGTCATTTAAAAAAAATCTTTATCTCAAGTACATTTGGGAGGTATGCCTTGATTGGAAGCAAAAAAAGTAACTTCAGCATTAAAAGAACAACTCAATAATGCAGGGATAGGAAAATCTCAGAATCAATGTTTCTTATTGAAAATGATGGGAATGCTTGGAGAAAATAAGCTCATTTCTTTGGCAAATTGATCTTTTTCTTATGTTTTAAGCAAGTGGGTCAGGAGATTCACATCTGAATGCTGTTCTTTTTTTTTCCTTCATTGACTGAAGGTTATTGAAACTCAATCTACAGCAATAAACCATGATGTTGTAGCTCTAATTCCTTGGTGGAGAATGACTCTTCTCAACCAAAAAGGCTGCTGTTTATGGCCATAGTATGACTTCTTCTTAGAAACAGTGAACACACTTGGTATCACATTCCCATCAAAACCCATGTAATATATCCTTGCATTACTCTGCTGCTATCCTTGTTGACTTAGGCTCTCCTTTCACCAGCTCTAGGTAAACAGGATAAGAGGAAGAAGGAATTGGAAAAAGTGAGAAGGTAAGATCTCAAAATGTTGGTCACAGTTTCCTGGTGATTAGGAATTGATTAAAAATGTTTGTTATGGTGCTTCTTTGGGGTGATGTGTGACATCCTTTCACATAAGGGCAGAAAGGTCACAGGAAGCAAAATGTGGGGCACTGCCCAGACTGGCAGCAATGACTTGTCTTACACAATGTGTAGTTTTCTGTTTTCAGTGAAAGGATAAACCTAATAAGCATGTACAAGGAATCTTTACTCTTTACAAAAGTACCTAATGATCAAACAAACAAAAACAAACAACCATTACCACCACCACCAGCAGCACTCAACTAGACTAAATTAGATGGGAGTTTTCCTCTCAAAAGAAGGAAATGACAAAAGGTACTTATACTATTGGTGGCAGTTCCATATTGTAGCTGAGAGAAGGGGAAAAAAAGATGTGCAGGTATTCGCCCAAGAGCTTTATGCTACATTTTAAAGTTCCTGGTAGATCATATTCAATATTTGAGCCAAATATAATTGATGTTTAATATGCATATGATTTAGAAAGTGATCCTTTCTCACAAAGCACTTTTGTATATTTAAAAAGCAGGAAATATATGTATCTACACATCCTTGAAAACTGCAATGTGGTAGAGGTGTATTTTATGAATATTTCTTTTTTAAAACAAATAATAGCAAGAGTAGCAACTGACACATGGGAGATCACTTTCACCCAGGATGAATGAGAGGGAAGCAAAAAATAAAGATAGCAGGTCGGTTTTCGCAAAGAGTTCAAGAACAGTTAAGATTGCTAAAGCTATTGCTGTTTCTTTGTGCCAATAGCTGTACTAGGGCCACAAAAATCTAATTCAATTTTAGCATGTGAATTAGATGTGTGCATTGCTTATGGAAATTGGTCCCTTCTAGACAGATCTGAAATCTAATAGAAATTATTGAATCTGATTTCCATTGGAGTCTGATAGAATAAGTCATAAGGCAGATAAGTATACAAAGTAAGGTGCTTCAAGCTAAAGACAAGCATCCTGAAGGAAGGGTAGAATATAACCTATTGGTGCAAATAAGGGTAATACTTTTTGCTCTTCCTCCAAAATTTCAGGGCTGTGGTGTGGCTATATACTAGCCAGAAGGCTCCTAAATAACATATTGGAATAGATATTCCGTAAAACAATGGTTTTACAAGCAGTTGGTTTTTTTGGCAGTAACCTTGTTGCTGCAGAAACATTTGAACAGAGCCTGAGGCAAACTAGAAAGCGATCAAATAGATGAGTGAGAAGAGTGCTGTAATACAGAGGGAGTAAAAAAGAATGCCAGCAGAGTAAAGGTTGGCTATTTGACTTACTTCGAATATTCAATTTATTCCCTGTTCTGAACAATTTGTAAATGACAGATCTACCCGTTTCCCTTCATAATATGCAACTTGATTCCCCTAGAAAGGTGCCTCCTGTGCATGCCAGAGAAGATGGATATGCAAAATAGATGGTTGCAGCCTGCTCTTGCATTTGAGATGGCCATGTGTTAATGACCTTTTCCTGGCAAGAATCCTGCTTCACAATCATTGACGGTGTTCAACATGTTCTTTTGTGCTGCTTTAATCATTGATGCAATTTAAGCAACACTTGCCTACATCCCTATTGACTTCAGTCTGAACACAGAATGGATATTGATGAAACACACCTTGATATTCACTTTGGGAAACAGGGAAATCATTTCCTCCTCTTACTTGTATGAAAGAGGTACAAGCACAATCTGTTCAGAGACCCAGAACATAAAAGAGAGCCAAATCTGCCATGATCTCAGCCAAGACCTCAACTGGAAAAGGATGGTGTTCAGGATGGGGGGAAGGAAGTGCCACAGAATTGAAGGCAATTAGAAACAATAGAATCAAGGATGTGGTTTAGCTGTCTAACAGACACCTTGTCGGTTGCTGCACTATTTTTAAAGCCCCTGTCACACTGCACCAACGGATGGAAAGAGGATGTAAAACGGAGAAAAACACTTGCCATTCGTTGGTTAACGCGATGCTTCCGTTTTGTACTCACTTCATACGTTTTGCTTCCTCTCTATCCGTCCAGCATCCATCTATTGACGTTTCATCGGCTCAGAGGGTTTTGAGCTGCTCAAAACTTTTGCGTGGAAAATGTATCCAATGTGTCCGTTCTGCATCCGCTAGGCATCCGCTAGGCATCCCTTCTGCATCCGTTATGCATACGGTATATCCGCTAGGCATCCGCTAGGCATCCGCACAACTCGATCCGCTCCAGTGGTAAACGGACGCAGGGAGGAAGCTGAACGGATGCGGAACGGATGCAGAACGGATGCAGAATGGATGGAGAAAGGATGAAAGCGGATGCAGCTCGCAAAGAAAGCATTTAAAACAGAAAAAACGTTCGCAGAGGGGACCTATCTCGGATATTAAGGATGTCTAGAGGATGCCTAGAGGATGCAAAGGGACACATAGTGGAAAACCTATACTGCGTATAAAAAGGGGGAGCAACTCATCTGAATCTCACTTTCAGCCCAGCAGCCCTGCTGTGCAGACCTCTACAGCCTTCATCTGACTCTGACTCTTCCACAGCATCCAGTCATGACCACCATGGATCGTAACAAAGTCCTTTTGGCAGCCACCATCATTCTGCAACAGTGCGAAGCCATCTGTGAACTCTACTATGGGAAGAAAAAGAGGCAGCCAAGAAGCGTCTGGGTCTGAAGATGGATCGGGAGAAGAGCAGAGCACGGACTGTACAACAAGCTGATGGTGGAGCTCAGGAACGAAGACACCCGTGCATTCCAAAACTTCATGAGGATGCCTCCAGCCATGTTTGATGAAGTTGTGCAGCGGCTGACACCCAGGTTGACCAAGGCAAACACAAACTTCCAGCCCAGCCTGGAACCTGGGCTCAAGGTGGCACTCACTCTGCGCCACCTGGCCTCAGGGACCACCTATAGGAGCATACAGTCCGGCTGGAGGGTGCCACACAACACCATCAACATTGTGGTCAGAGAGGTGGGGCAGGCCATCATCGAAGAATACATGGAGGAGCTCCTCCAGTGCCCCTCCACTGAAGAAGGCTGGAAGAAAGTTGCAGAGCAGTGGTATCAGAGGTGGAACTTCCCCCACACCGTTGGAGCCATAGATGGCAAGCATGTGGCCTGCAAAGCTCCAGCCAACTCATGGTCCACTTATCACAACTACAAGGGCTTCTTCAGCATCATCCTCCTCACCATGGTCGATGCTGACTACAAGTTCATGTACATCGATGCTTCAGGCAACGGGTCATCTTCAGATGCCCAGGTATACAACGCCGGTCACCTCAATAATGGGCTGGAATGCAACCTCATCATGGGCTTCCCAGACCAAGACCCCCTGTCCAACGACACGCAAGATGTGCTACTTCATTGTGGGGGATGCCGCCTTCTCCCTCAGAACCTACCTCATGAAGCCCTACACTTCCAGATGCCTCACCCGTGAAGAGAGGATCTTCATCTACAGGCTGTCCAGGGCAAGGCGGGTGGTGGAGAACGCCTTTGGCATCCTGGCCAGCAGGTTCCAGGTACTTCTCACCACCATGCAGCATTGCCCACAGACCATGAGGAGGATCATGGAAGCTTGCTGCATCCTGCACAATCTCATGAGCACCCGCTACCCAGTCTTGCAGAACAGGCTCGTGGACCTCCAACAAGGCAATGGGGACATGGAGCCTGGGGAATGGAGGCAAGGGCAAAACCTGAGAGACACTCAGGATGTGCAAGGCCCCAACAGAGCCTCACGTGAAGGGAAGAAGCAGCACAACCTCCTGAAACACTGGTGCAACTCCCCAGCTGGAGCGGTGGAGTGGCAAGACAGGATGATAGATGATTAATGGATGCTTCCTTCAGCCTGTCTCATCACACTGATGAAATTGGGCCATGTATGTTGGGTGGGCCTACAATGAACAGGGCATTTAATCAAGAGTTGTGTTTATGTTGAAATGTGTGGATGATTATTACATTATTATTGATAATAAAGGGCCATAGGTGTGGCACCTGGGAGGGTGGACCATACAGTCCCACTGTGCTTGCACTGGAGGTTTATCTATCCCACAGCTATTACCCATCCCAAAGGTATTCCTGCTCATTCCACAGGTATCCCTGCCCATCCCACTGCTATCTTAACCCATCCCACAGATATCCTAACCCATCCCACAGGTATCCCTGCCCATCTGACAGGTATCCCTGCCCATCCCACAGCTATTACCCATCCCAAAGGTATCCCTGCCCACCCCACTGCTATCTTAATCCATCCCACAAGCATGCAAAGTCTTAAACCATTTCTAAAAGTTTCCACCAATATTTTATTAAAAAAAAAGAAATGAAGCAAGTGTGTGAATCAAAGATAGACTTTATTAACAACAAGCTGTAAAAGAAAAATGACCCAAGTCAAGTGTCCAAATAAAGTCCACAGGTAGCCAGCCAGCCAGTCTCTGACACTCCTCTTGGTCACTCGGAGGTGTGCCCAGTCTCAGGGGTGAAGGGTCCAGGTGCTGTGGAGGTGGCTGCTGCTGGAGTGCTGGTCTGAAGCGCCATTGGGGTGCCTGGCCCCGAGAGGACCACAGGTGACGGTGTGTTGAGAAAGCTCTCAGACAGCTGGCTTAGACCCGTGATGTTGAGAGCTCCTTCCTCCATGCCACGGGTTGTCAGCCCCAGTACCGACGACAGATGTACTGAGGCCGGGCTTGGCTGTGGAGTGGAGGAAGGAGCAGTGTAGTGGGGCTGTCTGGTCTGCAGCTGGGTGAGGACTGGCGTTGGTGGCATCGGTGGTGTGGGTGGCATCAGTGGCGTGGGTGGCATCGGTGGCATCGGTGGCATCAGTGTTGTGGGTGGCATCAGTGGCATCGGTGGCATCAGTGTCGTTGGTGGCATCGGTGGCATCAGTGGAACCGGTGACAACAGTGGCGTCCGATGACTCTGTGCCTGGACTGGGAAGGGGTGCTGCCTGTGCTGCTGGACCTCCTGGTAGCCGTAGCTCTGGTAGGTGAGGGCCTGTGGAAAGCCTTGGAATGGGAGTGACATCACCTGGGGTGGAGGAGCAGACCTGGACTGGGTGGGAGCAGGTTCCTCTGGATCTGGAAGCAGCTCGGTGATCCAGTCCTTCACCACCTGGTACTGGGGTTCCGCCATGTCTGTGAGGGTCTGGTTGACATAGGTGAGGAAGGGCTTGCGGTTGGAGGATGAGGAGTCAGTGTGGACTAGCTGAGAGAGGAGATCTATGCTGCTCTGCATGGTGTCCCTGATCTCCAGCAGGACAGTGTGGCTCTGCCCCTCCGGTCTGGCTCTCTGCCTTTCTGTGGAGGTGGAACTGGGGGTGGATGTGGGTAGGGCTGTGGTGGACGTGCCGTCTCCTTTCTCCCACTGCACCAGGGAGTCCTCCACGCGCTCCACCACGGTTAAAACACCTGTCCGCGGGTTCTCCGCCATGGCACATTCCACAGAAACCTGCCTGGAGACAGGAGCTGACTCTCGGCCGGAAGAGGACTGGCTCTCAGCAGGCTGCCGGAGAAACAGGGTAGTGAGAGGGGCTGCTGGTGCTCCTCGGTGGCGGATCTCACCCTCCAGGTGAGACGTAGGTCTCTCTGTCCATCAGCTTAACCGTGGCCTTGCCAGATTTCTTCAGGTGCAGCTTCCCGTACCAGGTGTGCATGTGCTTCCACCAGCCAAGGAGCACCTCTGAAGTGTAGCCCAGACTCACCGCCTTCTCTCTCCAAGCAGCATGCTTCCGCTTGATGTCCCTGCAGAGCCGGTGTCCCTTCCACCACAGATAGTCATTCTCTCTCAGCCACTTCCAGCACCTCATCCTCATGTTCCTCCTCAATGGAGTATTGCCTCCTCTCCTGTCCCTGCATACGCCTCTTCCTCCCTTTGGCAGGACCAGATGGGCCCTCATAAGAGGGGCTCCCAGGTAGTAGAGGCTGTTCCTCCACACCACCAGCAGCAGCAGCACCAGCAGGATCATCATCATCATCATCATCATCATCATCATCACCAGCAGGCTCATAATCATCATCAGCAGCAGCAGCAGCAGCAGCACCAGCAGCACCAGCAGGATCATCATCATCATCATCAGCAGCAGCAGCAGGACCAGGATCAGCAGCAGCAGAGTAAGCACCAGCAGCGCCAGCAAGACCAGGAGCACGAGCAAGACCAGGAGCACGAGAAGGACGAGCAAGTCCAGGAGTACAAACAGGACGAGCAGGACCAGCAGGACAAGGAGCAGCTTCAGCAGGGTACGCACCAGCAGAAGCACCACTGCCAGGAGCAGCTTCAGCAGAGTAAGCACCAGCAGAAGCATGACCGCCAGGAGAAGCTTCAGCAGAGTAAGCACGAGCAGAAGCACCACCGCCAGAAGCATCATCATCAGCTCCTCCAGAAGCAGAAGCAGCAGAAGCCCCAGCAGAAGCAGAGTCAGGGACGGGGCGGGAGGGTGGCCCTGTCCCTCTTGCCAGGGATGGCGGCATGTTACTTCTTTCTCTTCTTCCCCATGGTTGTGGGGTTGCTGGCTGGCAGGGAGGCCGGCAGGGAGGCTGGCAGGCACCAAGGCTGGCAGGCAGACTGGCTGGCAGGGAGGCTGGAAGGCAGGCTGGCAGCAAGGCTGGCAGGCAGACAGCAAGGCTGGCAGGGAGGCTGGCCAGGAGGCTGGGAGGCTGGCTGGGAGGCAGGCTGGCAGGAAGGCTTGCAGCAAGGCTTGCAGGCAGGCATGCAGGCAGGGCAGGCAAGGCAGTCAATGCATCCGGCAGCAGGTCTTTCCTCCGAATGGTGACCTGCTTCCCAGCTGCTTCTCTTTATATCTAAGGGGCATCCGTTAGGCTTCCGCTGTGCATCTGCTAGGCTTCCGCTCTGCATCCGCTTCATCCGCTGTGTATCCACTTCATCCGCTCGGCATCCGCTCTGCATCTGCTGTATCCGTTCCGCGTCCACTTTGCTGAGGTCCCCCGGAAGCCTTGCGGATGTGCAATCCGCTCTCATCCGCTTCCATCCACGAGGCTTCCGTTCCGCATCCGCTTTCCATCCACTCTGCATCCTCCCCGCATCTGTTCCTTTCCATGTTATCCGCTCTGGTTATGCAAATTTTTGCCCCTTTTGAGAGCGGATAACAACGGATGGAACATTTTTCTCGTCCTTTGTGTCCTTTTTACTAATGTTTTGCATCCGTTGGGCAGTGTGACAGGGCCTTCAGTTCTTTGAGCCATTTTTCATGATGAAACACTGGATCTTATGTCTTCTCAGTTGTGTAAGTTAAAAGGCTAAGCTGCATCAGCTAGCATTTATGACCGTTCTCAAAATGACTATTCAGTGCAGTACAACAGTATGCATTAGTAAAAAAAAAAAAGAGCATTGATACACAGTCTAGGTGCATTTACTCAGAGTAAGGTCCCTCAGGGGACAATGAGGCTGACCTCTAATAACTTTATTACCCCACAAACTGATCTGATGGATCCAGGTATGATTGCCATTTTTGCATAAAGGGTGGGGTCCATTTGAAATGCAAAATTCAAAACCAAAAACAAAGCAGTATTAGTTGGAAACAAAAGAGGTAACATGGCATCAGTCAGAATTATTTCAATTAAGGCAATTGTATACTATATCCCACCAAGCCCAGTGACTCTCTCAAGAGATGCCTTGCATTAAAGGCATCCTTCAGCATATGCCAACCTCTCTGGTAATTCACTGGAAAAATGGGAAAAAAATGGAAAAATGGGAAATAAAAGATCATGGTTTTACTTCAGTTCATGGAAGAAGTAACTTCTCCACCAACCTCAGGGGTGCTCTGTCCACTACACTCCAATGAATGCTGCAAGAAGAGACAAGAAGACCAGCAAGCAACCATGGGAAATCTTCAGTGCTGCTTAGGTATGATAGTTTTTCTTTCCCTTCTCCCTGTAGACACTCTCAAGTACTCCTCCCAAACTAAAACTGCTGTGTCTGGAACCAGAGTTTAAAACAGGAACACAACCTAACTATATAATATAAATTCTTTATCGAGTTCTCCTCCCAAACTGAAGTTGCTGTATCTGGAGTGAGAGTTCAAAAAAGAAACCACTACCCAATTGTACAAAATAAATTCTTTATAGGAACGACCTTCAAAAATCTATGGAGGTGCCACTCAGATATTACTGCTGAAGAGAAACCATAATCTGTCCTTTTTTGCTTAGGCAATGGCAGATCATGGATGCTGCATGACCCAGAAAAGTAGGGGTAACCCCAAGTCACTGTCGACCAATTTTGTTAATTTTTAATGATGCATATTTCTCAATGACTCTGGATGGCTTATAATGATTGGATTAAAACAATCATTGTAAACAACCATCCTGGGATGAACTAATCAGATGGATTAAATCATTACTGATGCTTAGTGGAACCACATATACAAGTAATACAGAGCCTGCTGGAAGAGGAAGAGGAAGATTTTAAATTTCTTTCTGAATGCCAGCCTATTGGGGACATACTTTTCCAAAGGACTGGCAATACCATTATTGATTAATAAAAATAATTGGGATAACGGTGTCCTGCAAATATGCAGGCTGCATGCCATAAAGGGCTTCATAGAAGATCACCAGCACTTTGAATTGCATCTGGAAGTCTACTGATAACCAGTACGGCTCATGGAAGTAACAGTGTTACAAATACATACTGAAATATGTTACTCATGCCACTTCATTCTGGGCCAATTGTAGCTTCAGACTGTTCAACAAATGAACCCAATATGGATCCTATAGCAAATTAGAGACATTTCAACCAGTGGCCTATCTAGAATTCATACTATATTCAAGTCTTAAGAATGCTTTTCATTTTGCCCAGCCTTCTATTCACCATAACATTATTTATACTCAGTTCAACATCTTGCTGAATCTATTTTATTTCCTGTTACCATCATTTTCAAATCAAGTATGGATGAAATCTGGAGCCTTTGTTTTAAAACATATACAAATTAATACTGAGCTTCAGGTATCCTATCTTTATATGTGCCTTAGTTTAAAGTAAAGCTGTCAAAGTTAGACCTTGGGTATCTGTGTTCAAAGTCACTAAGGCTTCCATTCTGTAGGACCATAGTATCCTTCCCTCAGTGTGATTGTGGGGTCCTGTGTCAAACTGTAGATCACATCATGACTGGCTGTAAGCTGAAGGGCATATACTGGTCCGATATCTGATTTTTTAAAATATAAATGACAGCGCGCTTTAATAGTAAGATGGCTTAGATCTTGGTATTTGAACATAGATCTTTTAAACATATATTTATTGTGTTCTATTAATCTAGATGAATTGTATATATAATGCATCATCATATAGCTAGTCCATGTATGATATGCCATGCATGACTCAATAAATAAATAAATTGCAGGACCAGAAAGTTATGAAAAATAAGATTGTTCTATTGTTTCTCATTGGGTGAAATAATGCTTTTCTCTAAGGACAGATATTCTACAAAGAATCAGCTTGCTTTTAAAATGCTGTATTATACAATTTATTATGCTATTGTGATGATTAGAGTTTAAGAAAAGAATGTTGTGACATCTAATATCTTTGGAGTGCAGAGGTAACAAGGAGCATAGATGGCCTCAAATACAATTTCACCACTGATATTCCTAAGCCTGGGTAAGAAAGGAGAAAGCGTAGGCATCAGGCTACCAACCCAACTCTAATAACAATAACAACAGCACTACTGAAGCAATTAATGCCATTCAATGAGACACTTAAAAGCAGTTTGACAATACCCTGTGATGGTGCTTGATGAAAGCTCCAAAAAAAAACCAATGTCAGATACAGAGCTCAATTCCGAAACCATCAAAAGAATACAGAGTGCACAGATACTACACTTGTATGGGAAATTAACACAATTGCTTGATGATTTTACACTTATCATGTATTTGTACATCCTAAGCATAAAGATAAGATAAAAAAAGAAGTGACTAGATTGTTAATGATAGCAAGACCATTCAGTTTTCTGGAATGGATAATCTACATGTGCATTGTGTTGGTCTTTGGTGTTGCATAAGGGGGCAAAAAGGGGGTTTATTGGATGTAAGCCAGTGGATGATCATAGCAAGATTTCAATCAAGGCTTGCAGAAACAACCATCATCCCATCTTAGGTACCAACTGACGATGCATACTAAGCTGAGAAGGACATACTCTATGAACAACTACAAGCTACTTTCAGTGATATACCTAATCATAACATTATGCACAAATAGGCAACAATAACCAAGGATGAGAACAAATGATTGACCTGCATGGAACAGCAGCACAAAGATGCAACCTTGGAAAGCTCTTGCTGGATTTTGTAACATCAATATTTTTTATCTACTCTATAGATACAAAATATTCACACAAACACACATTAAAACATTAAACTTTAAACATTAAATGTTAAAACTAGTGTCTAAACTTTTGGACCTTGGGCTTTCTAATTCAATCTGACTTTGGGTTATGGACTTCCTGTCTGGCCGTTCACAAAGGGTCAGATTAGGTAATCATACCTCTTCAGCCCTTATTCTTAACACTGGTGCACCATAGGGTTGCATGTTGAGTCCCTTACTCTATACTCTTTATGTGCATGACTGTATTCCCACTCATGCTAGTAATACTATTGCTAAATTTGCAGATGATGCAACAGTGGTGGGACTTATCTCGGGGGGGGGGGGATGAGTCTACCTACTGAGATGAGGTGGACCAGTTGCTTTTGTGGTGTGGAGACAATAACTTGGTCCTCAACACCAATAAGACCAAGTAGCTTATAGTGTATTATAGAAGGAACAGATCAGACATCCAATCCTTCTTTATCAATGGAGATGAAGTGGAGCAAGTGGACAGTTTTAAGGTTCTGGCTGTTACCTTAAAAGAGGACCTGACCTGGGGTGCCCACATTGCAGCCCTGGTCAAAAGGGCCCAGCAGAAATTATACTACCTGAGATGTCTCAGAAAACAACTGAATGAAAAACTGCTAGTGACCTTCTACTGCTGCACCATAGAGAGCATTTTAACATACTGCACCTCTGTATGGTTTGCCAATTGCACAGTGGCAGATAGGAAAGCACTCCAGAGGTTTAATGTCATTGCCCAGAAGATCATTGGGTGCCCTCTCCCCTCTTTGGAAGAGCTTTATAGCTCCCACTGCCTTAAGAAAGTTCAAAACATTCTCAAAGATCCATCTCATCCTGGGAACCCCTTTTTTTTTTTATTACTACCATCTGGCAGATGGTACAGAATAATAAAAACAAGGACAAATAGACTGAAAAACAGCTTCTATCCCAGGGCAGTCACTCTTTTGAATTCTGCTGTATAGTACAGTGTTAGTGTGGTGTCAGGGGTTTTCGGTTCAATGTGTGAAGGGTGAAGGATATGTGTCTGTGTTTATTTTCAGGGTCATGATGTGCGCTGAAGATAGTGTTTGATTTCATTGTACGAGGTGCAACGACAATAAAGTAAAGTAAAATAAAGTAAAGTAAAGTAAAAAAACAAACCAATCCATGGCTGTTATCCAATTCAGCCTTTAACAATGAAATCAATGGCTATGCAACAGCAAATGATGGCAGTCAGCACTCCTAGATGGCAGAGCATATCACAGAGCATTAGGACCAGCATCCCCTTAATCATATCATTTAGACCCTACCAAAAGAAGAGGCAAGACCAGCATACAACTCCCCCTCTCTGCTGTGGAGAAGCTAAGAATCATGTCATTGCTAAACAGTACAAACTCAAATCTAAAAACTAGTTTTGGCAATTGCAACATGAAACTGAAATTGAAGATTAGTGGAGTTGGTTGAAATAAACATTGTCTGGGTGAAGAAGAAACAATTGGAAAAAGGAGAGCAAAATAGGAAGAATGCTGTCTACAAGACAGAATCTGGCAGCTGATTGGTGAAGACAAAATCACAAAGCTACAAAAGGAACCAAATTACTAAGTGACAAAACAAAAATCTATGGAAAAATAGTGATCATTGGACTGTAAAGTCAAAGAAATTGACAGGCTGATAAGGACACAAAAGAGTCAAAGCATAATAAGTAGAAACAAAAATGATACCAAGGTGCTATACTGCCTTGTTCAGAAATTAACAGGAGCAAGAAATAATACAAATCTTCCTACTAAAGATAAGGATGGGAAATTATTACTTAATAAAACAAGGGACATGTTGGGAAGAGTAAAATTTGGTTAAGCAGTGAACAAATAAAGATTAAACAAGTTGATAATTGTCAAGGAAATACATGGATACCACCAAGGCATTCAGGATGTGCAGAATTTTATCTGCTTAGGAAGTATCACCAATCATGAAAGCATTGAGGCAGCTGTTAACTGCAGCTTTGAAAAAGCACAGCAATATTCCAATGAATCAAGACTGCAACAAAAGTTCAACTGTCCACAGCTACACAGCTTTCTTCATGATGATGTTTTTTGCCACAAGAATGGTTTAAAAAATACAACATTTACTTGCCTGGTCCTTTTGAATCTCTAATTAGTAAATAGACTGAGATCAGAGGAGCTATCATTTTGTTTTGATAAACAACACAAAAACAAGCAAGGTAATCATAGTTTGGAAAGAAATTTTTAAAGAATTGTAAGATTTTAATGAAACATGTGAATCTATACATACTTGTTTTGAGTTATGCAATGTTCATGGTGTCAGCTCTGGAAGCCATATTAGCAACAGCAGCTTCCACGCGACTAGATTCCTGAGCCTGGGAAATTGGGAGGGGGGAGTTCATAGGGTGTATATAATTGGACATGATAGCATTCTTCTTTTCAGTCAAGGTCATGTCATCCTGCATCTGGTTGAGGAGTGGTTAGAGAATTGTCTCCTGTTGGGACAGATGTTGTTTGAGCCATTTGATGGACTGATGGGTGCAGGGGATGGGTCTTTGAATTTCAATTACTGAGGGAAAACCCAGAACTCTCAGATTCGGATTTTCCCAGATGTGCCAGTATGACAACTCTAATAAAATGGAACTTTGAAAAAATGCCTGTCTCAGAGTTGTGGTGTTAAGAGTTTATTTTTCTGGAATGCTGGCAAATTTATTTAAAATGGCACACAAAAGGGATCAATTTCCCCTGTCTCAAAGCAAGGCATTCATAGAAAGCAAACTTATGGACCTGGTTTGCCTGGCTTTAGCCTAGACTTGGATATAGTTACGTGTAAAGTATATAAGCTTCATTAGTATTTGCATCAAGGTGGTAGTTATTCTTTCCATCATCATACCTTCTGTTATTGTAGTAGATATTATGGAAAATGCAATGAATGTGGCATAAAAATATATATAATTGGGAGAAAAGTGGAAATTGTACCAGCTGCTGAATTAATGGCAGAATGTGGGATACTTGGTAGTCTCTGAGCTTGGTGGTTTTCTTGCAAACATTTCATTACAAACTAGGTAACACACTCAGATCTTATCTAGTTTGGTAATGAAACTTCTGCAAGAAAACCACCAAGTTCAGTAAAGGCTAAAGACCCCACAGTTCAATCCCAAGCTACAAATATTCTCTTCTATTGGTAATGGCACAAAGTACTATGGTACATCATATGCTGTTGTGTGTATATTAATGTGTAATAAATAACAGCAACATGGTAGGGAAGTCTACAGATCTGGAAAGGGAAGAGGATATAACAGGATTTTTGGCACAAGCAGATGGGGTTGGTTTAGGTGAATGTTATGATTTCAGTTCTGTTATAACTAGAAAACCCAACTCCAATTTGATAGGTCTTCATTGTCTAAGTAAAGTCACAGAGGTTCCATACTTTGCTGCAGCTTAATATTTTTGTCCTTACAGAACAATCCAATAAAATATTGACCCTATCAATAGAAATGCCAATCCAGTGTTACAAGTTGCAGGACAGTACTAAGCTATTGTGGTAGCTATTTTGTACTATATCACAAGTAAAGATGTTATTAAACAAGGTGGGAGGGCGAGTGTCTTCTCCCATAGATACTATTCATTTTGGTTGTTTTCTCCTCCCCCCTTCCTTTTTTTTCATTCTTCTTCCCAGGGCTGGTGTGAAATATAATAAAGACAGAAGAAGAACTTCAAAACAACAGAAGGCCCAAGATAAAAAAAAAATTCTTCCAAGCAGGCATTTTCTAGCAAGAGGAGAAAAAGCAAGAATTCAATTCTTTTTTCATTCTGTTTTGCTTCAGTCTTCTCCATTTCATTCCAGGCCCTTCCTTGGTATTTAGGATTTTTTATGTTATAATAAATTAATCTACAGAAACTATTCAAAGTTTTTATTGTTTCTCCAAGAACGCAAAGTTTCCTCTCTTCCCCAAGGTCCCTGTGATGTTCATTGATGAAATTTATCTTATTTTGTCTGCAAAACCTGGGCTCTAATGAAGCTCTTGCACGTTCTCTTTCTGGTGCTTTATGACTTTCTCAATTTAGTATCACATTAGTTAGTGAGGCTGGAGTCCAGCTCATCAGCTATCTAGCCAAGTAATAAATCTACTAGGGGAGTGTGAAAACCTGCTTCAATTAACCTGATGAGCAGTTTGGGGAGCAACAAGCTGGTAATTTTCAGTATTGACATCATGACGATGCCAGTCCTAAGATGTGAGATACGTTTTTATGCAATTTCTTCTCAAGAGGTATGCAGTGTATGAGTATATATTTGGTGCATCTCTCAAACGCTAAGCGCAAGTCAACTTGTGTGGGTAATTTACTTTATTTTACTAATTTACACTGCAATTTCCCTTATACCAAGCAAGAGTTTCTCATTATGAATCTCAACATTGAGGCTTGCCTTAGCTATAGAGTGAGAAAATATGTCTCTATCCCAGATAAAGCCAGTTTTGTAAATCTCGCCTGCACATCAAATGGGCAGAGTTGCTAGAAATTGGAGGTCTCCTTTTTTCTTTGTGGTCCCCTGAGCCTTCAGAGAATAGAGGATTCTTTGAAATAGCATGGAAATTGAAGCAGACGTTAAAGGAAAAAAATTGAATTTGAGAATGACTCTCACTCCTGCTTCCCATAAAAGCCTTTGTTACACTCAAGAGTACTCTGTAAACTGAAGGATCCAAGTAGATATGCAGTACTGTATTATGTGTGATGCTGATGAAGAAAAGGAAGATCCAAACTATATAACCATTTTCTTGATTAGTAGCCATCTGGTTTGGTATAAGATAGGCGGCCATATAAATTATACATATATGCATGCATATATGGTGAGAGGGAAATGTTGCAAAAAGACAAATGCATTAAGTTTACTTACAAAGTAACATTTGGGGGCATCTTGTCCAATTAGTTTCCTTTTACTCATGGTCAAGATAAATCTTATTTATTTATTATTTATTTGTCTGCAAGTTGACTCCTATGCTCTAACATTTGGAGGATCACACTCACAACCTAAAGTGCATCACTGCAATTGTTTAGTAACATAGTTGTGAAATGAATCTGGGTCCCCCATTGACTTTGCTTGTCAGAAGGTCGCAAAAGGTGATCACATGACCCTATGACACTGCAACCATCATAAATATGAGCTAGCCTGAATTTTGATCACATGATCATGGGGATGCTAGTACAGTTGTATAAATGGTCATTAGTCATTTTTACAGAAGCATTGGAACTTCAAATGGCCATTAAATGAATGATTGTTAAGTCAATATCTATCTGTGCATTGATTATGATTTCCATAAACTTGGGAATGACTTCTTATCCTGAAACTGCAAAATTTTAAAGTAAAATTGAAAGTTAAAATTAGAACTTGGATTTCCTTTTTATGTTTTTCACCTCTCTTTTTAGCACTGAATTTGCAAATATCCCCTGAAGGAAGTCTAGAAGCATATTTTTTAGAGACAGAGAAGTAAGGAATAAAAGCCATCAGCTGCAAGAAACTGCTCCTTGAAAAGATAAGAGCCTTATCTGTCTCTCAGTGCACATGAATTCTACCACTGATTTAATAATAATAATAATAATAATAATAATAATAATAATAATAATAATAATAATAATAGAAGAATGAGGAGTTCTTCTCTCTTTATCGTTATTTAAATTTTAAGCCCAGCAGTTGTGTGGCTCAAAGGTGATATATTGTGGCATTATGGGAGAAAAGTATAGGTCAGTAGCAAAGCATGTGCCTTTCATGCAGACGGCTCAAATTTCAATGCCTGCATTTCATGGGTAGTTTGGAAAGACTACTGTTACAAATGATGGACAATTCAACTGTTTACTCCCCACAGAAAAGAGTAAAGTGAATGGATTAACTCAGAAGAATGGTCAGTTGAGTTTTCTATTGGTGCTTTCTAGGTCCTAACAAAAGGAAATGCCTCTTTTCTCCATTCGAAAAGAGGCTGGGGCAGTTGTTATTTAATCTTCTTTATCAAGAAAGTAAAATATTTTCAGAAAGAATAGAACTATGGTTCCCAGGCCCTTCCTTCATACAGAAGGAAGAAAAGAGTGATTGCTCCCTTCTTCTTTCAACGCTGAAAGAATCTTTCTTCTGTGCTAAAGGAAAATCAGGACAATTTTCCTCCTCCTCTTTCTGAGTAGAAGTACTATAAATATATATTGATAGCCCACCTTCTTCCCTGGTGGGGTTATGTGAGAACACTCCAGTATTTGTCTGGATTTCACTTACTCAGTGTTATCTTCATTGATCTTTGTTTCAGGCAGAATCAGAAGATGTCAGAAACTGAATCTAACATCTGTTGAATGTCTCTGAGCTACACTAAGGTTCCTAACCAATCCTCATCAAGAGACCCCATCAAAGAGTTGGGCATATAGGTAATCTTCAAGTTCTGACAGTAATTGCAATATCACATGACTTTATTACATAGCAATGGCATACCAGGCACTCCCCATTGCTATTATAGAATGAATTTCATTGATCATTAGCTAAGGATCCATCTCCACTCCAAACTTTTCTAAGTTTAGTCCTTCCCAGCCATGAGCCTCAGTTCTTCTAGGGTAAGTATCTGTCTCCTTTTCAACTCCTACCTACTGTCTATTTCACCCATCTCTGACCTTTTGGCCATCCTGCATCCTGCCTGAGCCACAGCACAAATTCCCCTGTGGTCATAAATGGAAATGGGATGCCAAGTGCCTGAATTTTGATCATGTGACCGCAGGGCCACTGCAATGGCCATAATTTCAGGGACTGGCTGTAAATCCCTTCATCTGGTGCTGTTACAACTTCAGTTACTGAATGAATTATTATTAAGCAAGGACAATGTGTATTACTTTCTTAATATTTGTAATTCCTGTTTGCAAATGCCTATAGTGCCACACACTTGGGTCCTGTTCTAATTATTTGTTTTGTGTGGGGAGGAGGGAATTAGGTCAAATTTGCTGTTTTTTGCTTCCAGAAAGGATAGTGAATATGTAGTATGTTTCTTTAATTGGACTGGAATTCATCTAGTTTATGCCTATTAAATTCTCTAGCAAATGGAATGGTTCCTCTTTTTTTCTGCAGAAGAATATCTCTCATCTTCAATTGGATGAACTTTCCTGAAAGGGTCAAAATCCTCTATCTGTTTGGCAAGGAAAAGTATTATAATGGTAAGGTGAATGCAATGAAGAGGCCAGGCTTTTAATCTTTCCCTGAGGTTTGAAGAAGTTATTATACTCAGGTGAAAAGATTAATGCTTCTATTATTTAATGTATCTCACAATTTGCTAGGCTCTATAGCTCTTGGCATCTAAGAATATCCAAGTTCTGAAGAAATGAAGGGAAGTTGTTACTACCTTGTCTCAGATAGAACTTTGAGAAGTGCCAGCATCTTAAGAAGACGAAGAGGTTAACAAAATGTCTTGGAAATAGGCGATGTCAAACTATCTCCATATTCTTATATTAATAAGGTGATTTTTTCCATTGTCTTTCTCCAGATTTTTAAAAACTTTCTAGTCGTCTCTGAAACCATGGGATTTTCCAGTAGTTTGTATGCAGTTGCTAATAAAGTCTGGCCCTGGCTTAGCTCTTTTTGAGTTCTACCAAGCTCAGCTAGATGCCATCACCTTCTATAACTATCTGTAGCTCTCACTATCTCATTTAAAAGTTTATCTGTACTGTAAGATGTTGTGTCATGAGTATGAGCACCTTTTCTCTCTTTTTTTTTGTGCCTTCAAGTTAGTTTTGACTCCTGCCAATTGCCTGGAGAGGTCCATGCAATTTTCTTGGCAATGTTTGTAGAAGTGATTTGTTTTTGCTACCTTCTTAGGGCTGAGCAGGAAGGACTGGTGTTTGGCTGTGGCTCCATATTATTTTATTTATTTGTATTTTATTCATTTGATTTGTCAATCACTTACAAGATAATAGGTATAAGTATAAACAGGAAATAGGTATAAATAAAGGGGGACAAAGGACAGGGACGGGAAGCAAGATGGTACACTTATTCACCATCATAATTTTACATAATTAAAATGGATAGTTTAGTTGTGCGGTACTCCACTGTATTATTATGATTAGCTTTGAAGAGAATCAGTTACATGCATATTTAAGAAAATTAAAAGTGACTGATATTTGAGTAAAAAAATGTGATGTAAGAAACAGGACAAGAAGCAGTTCAACTTACGACATATTTTATGTATGGATCACATTTTCAAACAAAAATAGTGTTGTCTGCCTCAAATTTCTTGTGTGTCCAGTCACACTTGACCAAATAAAGTATCTGATTCAATTCAATATGAAAGAAGACAAAGAATACCAAATGTGAATACCTACTCAAGCAGTTTATCCTCCTCAGGATGGTGGTTTTTGAGAGTGTGATCAATTTCAAAGTTTGTAATAAAAAAAACATCTTCTTATTTTAGCAAATCTTCCTCATATTATTAACAATAGCTCCATCTTTATATAAGGAAATCCAGTCCCTGTTTTTTCTTTGACACTATCAGATTTTAGTTTATTAGTGGCTTGGCTATTGGTTCAATAGCTCACTGATAACTCTGTGTTGGTCTTGACTGTTATGTATTGAGGGTTTTTAAATTGGCTGGCAGATATATAAATCTATCAAGCAGCACCTCCTTCTTTCTATCTGCAGTTTATTTCCCTCCACTCTCTGCTAGGATACCACATAAAAGAAATGTGGTGTATTGAGATGTATTTCAGAAAGGATGGCAACTAGGGAAGAGAATTCCAGGTATATGTTTTTTAGTTAGGAGTTGTTTCCTGCAACAAAATAAAATCAGAATTGATAAAAATAGAACATTCAGAGAAAGGGATAGTGAGTAAGCATGATAGGAATAGTTGCAGATGAAAGTAAAATAGTTGAGAAGATGATAGAGGAAAAAAATGAAGACGATACTAAGGATGTGTCCTGTCATTTTCCCATGGGGCATTTTTTAATGTCTTCTCTTCTTTAATCTCTGGACAAAATATGTTATTGTTCTGTTCCAAACATATAAAGCCCCTGTAACACTGCACCAACGGATGGAAAGAGGATGTAAAACGGAGAAAAACACTTACCATCCGTTGGTTAATGCGATGCATCCGTTTTGTACTCACTGCCTCCGTTTTTCATCCTCTCTATCCGTCCAGCATCTGTTTATTAACGTTTCATCCACTCAGAAAATTTTGAACTGATCAAAACTTTTGAGCGGAAAATGTATCCAATGCGTCCATTCTGCATCCGCTAGGCATCCGTTCTTCATCCATTACACATCCGCTATATCCGCTAGACATCCGCTGTGCATCCACGCAACTCCATCCGCTCCAGCGGTAAACGGATGCAGGGAGGAAGCAGAATGGATGCAGAACGGATGCCTAGCGGATGCAGAACGGAAACAAAGCATTTAAAATGGAAAAAATGTTCGCAGAGGGGACCTATCTCGGATATTAAGGATATCTAGAGGATGCCTAGAGGATGCAAAGGGACACATAGTGGAAAACCTATACTGCCTATAAATAGGGGGAGCAACTCACCTGGATCTCACTTTCAGACCAGCAGCCCTGCGGTGCAGACCTCTGCAGCCTTCATCTGACTCTTGCTCTTCCACAGCATCCAGCGGATGACACTCAGGTTGACCAAGGAAAACACCAACTTCCAGCCCAGCCTGGAACCTGGGCTCAAGGTGGCACTCACTCTGCGCCACCTGGCCTCAGGGACCACCTACAGGAGCATGCAGTACGGCTGGAGGTGCCACCCAACACCATCAGCATTGTGGTCAGAGAAGTGGGGCAGGCCATCATCGAAGAATACATGGAGGAGCTCCTCCAGTGCCCCACCAGTGAAGAAGGATGGAAGAAAGTTGCAGAGCAGTGGTTTCAGAGGTGGAACTTCCCACACACCGTTGGAGCCATCGATGGCAAGCACGTGGCCTGCAAAGCGCCAGCCAAGTCAGGGTCCACTTATTTCAACTACAAGGGCTTCTTCAGCATCATCCTCTTCGCCATGGTCGATGCTGACTACATGTTCATGTACATCGATGCTTCAGGCAACGGGTCAGCTTCAGATGCCCAGGTATACAACGCCAGTCACCTCAAGGAGGGGCTGGAACACAACTTCATCATGGGCTTCCCAGATCCAGACCCCCTGCCCAACGACACGCAAGATGTGCCCTACTTCATCATGGGGGATGATGCCTTCTCCCTCAGAACCTACCTCATGAAGCCCTACACCTCCAGATGCCTCACCCATGAAGAGAGGATCTTCAACTAAAGGCTGTCCAGGCAAGACGGGTGGTGGAGAACGCCTTTGGCATCCTGGCCAACAGGTTCCAGGTACTTCTCACCACCATGCAGCATCACCCAGAGACCATGAGGAGGATCATGGAAGCTTGCTACATCCTGCACAATCTCATGCGCACCCACTACCCAGTCTTGCAGTACAGGCTCGTGGACCTCCAATAAGGCAATGGGGACATGGAGCCTGGGGAATGGAGGCAAGGGCGAAACCTGATAGACACTGAGGATGTGCAAGGCCCCAACAGAGCCTCACATGAAGGGAAGAAGCAGTGCAACCTCCTGAGACAGTGGTGCAACTCCCCAGCTGGAGCAGTGGAGTGGCAAGACAGGATGATAGATGCTTAATGGATGCTTCCTTCAGCCTGTCTCATCACACTGATGAGATGGGGACATGTATGTTGGGTGGGCCTACAATGAGCAGGGCATTTAATAAAGAGTTGTGTTTATGTTGACATGTGTGGATCAATGATTACATTGTTATTGATAATAAAGGGCCATAGGTGTGGCACCTGGGAGGGTGGACCATACAGTTCCACTATGCTTGCATTGGAGGTTTATCTATCCCACAGCTATTACCCATCCCAAAGGTATCCCTGCCCATCCCACTGCTATCCTTACCCATCCCACAGCTATTACACATTCCACAGGTATCCCTGCCCGTCCCACTGCTATCTTAACCCATCCCTCAAGCATGCAAAGGCTTAAACCATTTCTAAAAGTTTCCACCAAGACTTTATGAAAAAAAAAGAAATGAAGCAAGTGTGTGAATCAAAGATAGACTTTATTAACAACAAGCTATAAAACAAAAATGAGTCTCTGGCACTCCTCTTGGTCGCTCAGTCTCAGGGGTGAAGGGTCCAGGTGCTGTGGAGGTGGCTTGTGCTGGAGTGCTTGTCTGAAGCGCCATTGGGGTGCAGCATCAGCATAGTCACCAGCAGAAGCATCACCGCCATAAGCAGCAGCAGCAGCTCCTCCAGATGCAGAAGCAACAGAAGCTCCAGCCCCAGAAAAGTGAGCCCGTGCTACAGAAGCCCCAGCAGAACCAGAGTGAGGGCCAGAGGGTGGGATGGTGGCCCTGTCCCTCTTGCCAGGGCTGGCAGCAGATGGCTGAGGCTTTCTGTTCTTCCCCATGGTTGTGAGGTTGCTGGCTGGCAGGGAGGCTGGCAGGAACCAAGGCTGGCACCAAGGCTGGCACTAAGGCTGGCACCAAGGTTGGAAGGAAGGCTGGCACCAAGGTTGGCATGAAGGCTGGCAGGCAGCAAGGCTGGCAGGCAGGCAGACAGCAAGGCTGGCAGGGAGGCTTGCAGGCAGGCATGCAGGCAGGGCAGGCAAGGCTGTCAATCCCTCTGGCAGCAGGTCTTTCCTCTGAATGGTGACCTGCTTCCGAGCTGCTTCCCTTTATATCCGCAGGGCTTGCGCAATGCATCCTCCCCGCATGTGCAATTAACACTAGGCATCCATTAGGCTTCCGCTGTGCATCCGCGAGGCTTCCGCTCTGCATCCGCTTCATCCGCTGTGCATCCGCTGTGCATCCGCTGTATCCATTCCGCGTCCGCTTTGCTGAGCCCCCCCGGAAGCCCTGCGGATGTGCCATCTGCTCTCATCTGCTTCCATCTGCTAGGCTTCCGTTCCGCATCCGTTTTCCATCCACTCTGCGTCCTCCCCCCGTCCGTTCCTTTCTGTGTTATCTGCTCTGGTTATGCAAATTTTTGCCCCTTTTGAGAGCAGATAATAATGGATGGAACATTTTTCTCATCTGCTGTGTCCTTTTTACAAACGTTTTGCATCCGTTGGGCAATGTGACAGGGCCTTAAATATCTGACCTGGGACCTTTCCATTTTGAAGGAAATGACAACCTGATTAAGTAAACTGACTTTTCTATTGATTGCATAACCAGATTCTTTCTGGTTACCCATGGGTGATTGACAAATGTTAAAGTACAAGGTTTAAAATTAATAACTTTAATTAATCATTAAGGTCCATTGATTTCAATGGATATAGTTCATGAATGAATAAATCTGGATTTCACAAATAATCTATGAGTTGCTCTTGGTGTTAGCATTTTAAAGATAACTCTAAAGATTCCATATTCTAAAATTTACATTCAGAAAGAATTCTGCCTATTTGTGTCCATGTGTGCTAGTGTTTGTGTGTGTGTGGGTTCAGGATTGATGTATTCTAAATCTTTCATATAATGCTTGCTGTATATGAAGAAAGAATGTAGTGACTTGTCAGGTTGAGATTAGATTCTTCCAAGCAGGCAAAAGGTTTATTGATGGGCGATAGGATTTATAACTAATCTTCAGGGAATGGCAGAATCAGTTACAGAATATGGTTTATGATCTGCTATCCCAGCATATTATGAAGCTCATATGTGATTTAATTTCAGCTTTATTTATAACTTTGTTTTATACTTTTTCCTTGTCTGAACTAAAAGAGTGTTCCCACAAGCAAGTTGCCTTGAGAAAGTCATGGAGATTGTGAGAACCAGGAAGAAGTGGAACCCAATTCTGTTTTTAAATCATGGATAAGCCTTTATTTATATTGAAGAGACCAAGGGAATAATTCTTGCATTATTATATGAATTGCTGTAATGATTCCCTAAACCATTATTGCATATGGTCAAGAGTTAATGAGCCTGCCTTTTCTGAAGCATCAGAGTGAGAAATATTTACTAGGTTCAGCTGATGTTCAATATCTGGCATTATCACTCTTTATTATACTTTATTACACTTTAATACACTTTATTAATGAAAATACAGTCTGTTGTGTCAAATATGCTGAAGGAAAGAGCATATATTTCATTCTCACATGCATGTAGTGCCCTATTTTTCATTATATATTGCATTCGAGTCTTTCATAATATTTGTTTCATAAACATTGTGTACTTACATATTGGGATTTTGCATACATATAACACACATTGATTACTATAAGACTTGAGGGCAAAGTTGTACATTTCTGTAAGTATTGAAGACAATTTTAAAAGAACTGGAACTCTATGCCCCACTGGGTTTTTCATCCTCCTCCTCCTCTTCCTCCTCCTCATCACATAATATTGAGTAAAATATGTTTTAAACACTCAAGATAAACTCACTCTGCACACCCTAACTACTAGCATTCTTTTGATATCCAAATATAATCAATTCAGATACCCACACATTGCAAAAAGTAATTGTTTATTTAACCATGATTTGTTAAACAAATCTCAATCAGCTGGTTTCACTCAACACATTAAAAAAAGAAAACAGGAACAAAATAACACATGACAATGTGGTGTATGAATTTAGTCACTATATGAATCTGCTGCTCTTTGTGTTCTTTGATTTTTACGTAAATGTTTTTCTAAACCACAGATTTTGAAGATCATTCAGAGTCTAGGAGTCCATAGTGAAAAGGATGACTTCATCATCACATTTTATTTTCTGCTCCAAGATGAATGTTAACAAGACTCTGGATCACTCTATAGTTGGGTTTGTACATCTTGCTATACTGTTAGTTAGTTAGTTAGTTAGTTAGTTAGTTAGTTAGTTAGTTAGTTAGTGAGTTAGTGAGTTAGTCAATTTATAACACAACATACATGGACTAGCAATGTATACTAATATTTCAT
This sequence comes from Laticauda colubrina, assembly GCA_015471245.1. NCBI lineage: Eukaryota > Metazoa > Chordata > Lepidosauria > Squamata > Elapidae > Laticauda > Laticauda colubrina. The sequence goes on along the minus strand of BLBF01000003.1, from coordinate 113,897,715 downwards.
CTAAATTCGTAAAACACAATAAAATATAACTATTTAAAAATATCTATATTCTGTAGATATACTCAAACAGACATTGTTGCTTATAGTTTAGTATAAATCAAGGTTATATTTTATGTTCAGAGTTAATCATGAACTAGCCCATTAAAAATTCTTTTTTGAAAAAAGTAGCTAAAAACAATAGTAAAAACAAGCCATGGTTTAATCACACCTTTTTTGCCTTTGAAACTGAAATGTTACATAACCATATTTTATACATTTCATTATTAGGAAATAGAAATTATGAAACAAGGCAGCAAGAAGAGGAGGTACAAAAAAGGGGAGAAAACATAGAACACAATGGTTACAATGAGCAAAGATCTTCAACTGATCTTGAAAGGCCAGCCCTTGATGCCAACTATAACTGAGAAGTGAAAAACTTCATTTGAGACATGTACCAGGTATACTTTTGCTCAGGTCAACAAATAATGAATTTCTTGCAAATCCAGTTTCCTTAAAGGAGGAATAATGTACCACCTCAACAGTACCTAAGCCAAACTGATCCATCCAAATTTTAAGTTGTTGTCCACACTTTAAATGTCAACAGCAGGTCCTTCTGAAACAAAATGGATTCTGCTCTGCCCATCTCTTCTTTAATCAGCATAGCATTTAATCAATCATAGCATTTTGCATTAGCCTATGCTTTTAGGTCAAACTCAAAAGAAATGGAAATTATATTTTAATATGATGACTCAGAAGTTTTAGATTATGACTCACTAATCCAGTCCAGAAAGACAAATCTGTAAAAAGGTCCTCCTTGCCCTTCCAAGGACACATCTGCCCTTCCAAGGGCATGAATTTTTTACAGAGCAACCAATACTTATATCATTACCCTTCATCTGTAACATTAGTTCAAAAACAATCCTGAGCTTTTGATACTTTCTGAACCAAACATCCTTTTTTGGGTGGGTCTGATTCTGACAAGCCCATGCTGACCAGCATCAGACTCCTAGCAAGAGATAAGCAATGGAAGGCTCAGTAAGAAAAGCTTAGTGATTTTTCTTTACTGGAATGAATGAATGAATGAGAAGCAGATGAGTAAAGCAAAAACCTCACCAGCTATTCTGCTGACTTCTTAATCCAAACAGCTTTTGCCTCTCCTCCTCTTTGTTTGAAAAGCAAACAAAGCTCACAGCATTGCCAGGTCCACCATCATGTTGTGATGAGTGATATATGTGCCTAATAACATTCAGTGTTAACTGAGGGGGGGGAACCCCAAGAATCTGATTTGCTAAATGTGCAACCTGACTCAATGCATGGTGTATTTGAAGCAGTATTAGGAAGGGCAGCCCCAATTAAAGCCAGATTTAAAGCCTATGCTTTTTAGTTCCTGAATAAATTAACTTGAGCTGTTTCCTTTGCTCTTGGAGGCAGCTGCTTTGAGTCCATCACCAAGATGTGGCTTGCTTGCACATGGCACCTGCAGGCCTCCCAAGATGGCTTCAGGAGGTGGAACTGAGCCAAGTTCAGCAGGCTTGTGTGCCTACCCTCCAGGCTAGCAGCTGTGGAGGTATGAAATGCTGACACACCAGCTGCCAGGACCATTTATAACTCTGAGATTGCTCTCTCAGGACAATAATGGATGTTGGACAAACGACGATAGGGAGCAAAAAGTGCTATTAGTCATTACTGAAACTTTGCATTGCTCTCTGGCCAGTGCTAAAGCCATAAAGTCAGCATCCAATGGGCAAGTTTCTCCTCACCTCTGCCTCTGAACTAAAAGCTTTGGGAAGGCAATCTGAAGTGCCATCAATCCTGGGGAGGCTGACAGTCAACATTTGTCACCGAAACATTTAAGGCTTGGCTTAATCTCTTCCTTTTGGAGAGTTCATCATAACAAATAACTGGGTGGCTTAACCTTGGCCAGCAACTCTCTTTTCTCACTCCAGCTGAAAAGAAAAAGTGGTTGTCGGGTTGGACTGCTGGCTCACAAGCTGGCAATGTTTTTGCCTTGTGTGGTCCTAGACACATCCTAAATGGATCCAGAGTCGGCCAATGTTTATGTGTTCTGATTGTTACTGAGATACTGGCTCGGCCCACACACCTTAAAATCTTGCATATGACATATGCTGTTATCCGTTAATCTTCTACTGTGAAGCAAAGGAAACTATTTGTATTGCGGATGTTCTAAAGAGTTGTTCCTGGATTAATACTTTGTTTAGTGGTGTTGTTGGATCTGTCCATCAAAGTGAATTAGTGATTTCAATTGTTGGATAACTTGTCCTGAGATGGCATCCATCCCAGAAGCTCATTCAGGGATGAATATTCCACCTGCTGGAAAAGGAAAGTTGTCTCCAAATTTCCCACTTAAAAGGAAACCCAATGGTCAGAGAATACAAATCTGGAGCACTACAAACAGAAATTGGGTTCACTTATTTTGATAATGGCCATTTTAACTCAATCTTTTTTTTCTAAACTATAGCTTCAGGTTGAGAAATTCAACAAATCCTAACTTGCTGTCACAGGCCAAGTCAGTGATGTTCCTGCTTTAGTACATAGAGCAACACAAGAATGACTTGTCACATTGTCTGGACCAGTGGTTGGATTCAAATATTTTTACTACTGTTCTGTGGGTGTGGCTTGGTGGGCGTGGCAGGGGAAGGATACATTCCCTCCCCACTCCTTGGGGGAAGGTGACTGCAAAATCCCCATTCCTTCCTCACCCACTCACCAGCTCTATTCTCCTGTGCAGGGCAACAAAAGAAGGCCCAGCCAATCAGCTGGAACTTGGGAGGCAGAGAATAGATGTGGGTGGGGCCAGTCAGAGGTGGTATTTGCCGGTTCTCTGAACTACTCAAAATTTCCACTATTGGCTCTCCAGAACTGGTCAGAACCTGCTGAATACCACCTCTGGTCTGGACATTATAAATCTAAAACATTTTGTTGACAAATATTCTTCTCGACTTTATTACATCTCTGAAGCAGCAGCCACATTAGACATAAATTCAAACTGAATTTAGGTAATGTATATATAATAGATAGGATTCTGTGTGCCATGTAAGACATCAAATAGAAAGCAGATGTTTAAGTTATTTAAACCAATGGCTAGCTTCCACAAAAATCCATAAGATAACTTGGGCAGCTGATTGTCCAATTCTCAGAAACTGCCTGGACAAGTTTTTGCAGTTTCCTTGGCAACATTTTTCAAATGTGGTTTGTCCTCACCTCTTTCCTGGGATTGAGAGAAAGTGGCTGGCCGAAGGTTGCCCAGCTGGCTTTGTGGCTAAGGCAGGACTAGAACTCACAATTTCCCAGTTTCTAGCATGATGTCTGAACCACTGCACCAAACTGGCTCTAGCAATTCTGAGAAAAGCCACGGCATAAAGGAGAACATTAAATCTATTCCTATTAGCCTATTGCATGCTCTGGAGGAGGTTCTGTGCCATAAAGGCGAAAGTCTGTGGATTGCTGCTTGAGTATGTCTGTTTTTTCCATCTTTAAGACATGCTCATCTTGTCAAATGTTTTCTACCTCAAGGAAACTTGCCTGGTTTTTGTTTGTTTGTTTGTTTGTTTGTTTGTTTGTTTCCAAGGACAACTGTCCAATTAAAGTCAAGTGATGCTGGAACGTTAGTATATGAACAGCTGGGATTTTGAGATAGATTCTAGAGCCACTCATCACTTTGAATAAAACACCTGGAGCCATTCACATGGTTTTAGCATTATTGTCTTTTTACGTAGCTCAGGAGTGCTGTTCAGGATAAAATAAACCATGTTTCAATGCACCTGAAGCACATCAGTTTAAGGCTTAGTCCTTTTGTTTCCCAGAGAATTAAATATGATATATTTCTTGGGTTCAAAAGCATTTTTGTCTCATGATAGAAACTATTACAGCTTTTAATTTGTCTTCTAGTTTTTCAAACTGGATATTTTAAGGTTTCAGGGTGGGGGTTGGGTTAAGGAACATGTGTGTGAAGGGGTGTTTAGGTTATTTTTTTATTGTAGATGGTAGAGATTGCTGCTTTTGTTGTGGTTTTTCCTGTTGCCGATCATTCTGGATTCTGCTTTGAAAAGAGCCCAAGATACAGAATTTCTTCCTGATTTCTCTACAATTTTCATGATTGCAAGGGAAAAAATGCACAATGAAAGAAAGGACTTTTATTTATGTACTATGTGAGCAGTTTTTAAATGCAGGAACCTGTCCTAGTTAGGAATATGTCATTTTTTAAAAATCAGCTCATTTTCATCAAGCTGCTTTCTGTTCCATCATTTATTCCTAAGGGTTTTTTTCCCCTTTCCAAAATCCATAAATAAAAAAGGGTTGAGGTGTTGAGGGTTCTTTGCTTTCCATAGACTAGGCACAGCACCACATACACAATGCTTTATTGCAGCACACACATTCCCCATTCTCTCCTTTTTTAAGACTTGCAAGGTGATATTGCTGTGTAAATATGTCTTTAATGCTCATTACTTTTGTACCTAATTCAAACAAAAGTATGTCAGTCTGTAGTGTGGCATTCAAGTTTTGCCTCCATCCAAAAGTTCTTACACAAGTTGGGATGAGGTGCTATTTCAGTGTGGTTGTTCGAATTGTTACTGACTCTGGCAAAGCTCCAGGCAGGACCCCACCAGGATATGATGCTTCTCATAGTTTGTGAACCTGAATGATAGTCCTCTTGCTTGCTTGTAATAGCTGCCAATCTCTAGAGACCATCTCCACTTTCACCTCTGCATGCCAATTGCTTACCTCCTTTTCTTCTGAAGACCTCCCGCTCTATCTTAGCATTTGAATTTGTAACTTTACTCACCTGGGTGAGCTGCGGTTGCCTCCGGACAATCACATATCCTTGAAAATGCCAAGGTGTGGCTCAATTATTGCTTGTGAATAAAAGTTCTGAGAGAACAAATAAAACCCATGAGCAAAATGGTTAGAAGCATTTCTGTCTGGCTGCAGCTACCCTTTCCAAGTGCAGACAGCAATCCCAACTTCACTCCTTCATACCAGGCCAGATGGATTTTGCAGCTTTACACTTTCTTTAGTGTAAAAGGTGACTGAGATATTTCTTCCAACTTTGCTTACCTTTTAAAATCCTAGAGGACTTGTAGGGATGTAGGGGTCAACTCTTTGTCTGAAATGTTATAGGGTTGGTTTCCTGCATGGACCGGAAGACTTTCAAGGCCACTTCCAACTCTGTTAGTCTGTCTTTGCAAATTATTTCTTCCTTTTCTTGTTGCCTGGGGTAACTTTTACAGACAGGCTGCAAAAGTGATAAAAATTGCGTGCACACACTGCCTGACCAACCATTACTCATTTGGGGGTTAATAGGACACAAGTCATACCTGCAGCATTCTCTGGTCCATATTCACCTGTCCTGCAGTTGGAAGACTTTCATCGGATCTGCTGGAGGAAGATACTGAAAGAAATATAGTTATGAATGTTGGATGAAATCCATTACAACCTTCCCAAATGTAAGAAGACTCCTTTCTTTCCCATGATTTGCATGTAAAATTGTGAGATTTCACAGAGCCCGCTTTCTGAGAAATGGATTTCTGTGTCTGCTTGTAGTCTCCAGAGAACAACCATTTGCAGAGTCTGTTGGAAAAAACAAAGGGGCAGACTCTGAAGATCTGACCAGGGAAGATGAGTCTGTTAATGGAAATATTGATTGTCTCAGAGGTTCAATGCTGCCAACTGCCCTGCGCATATGGTACCAGTTTTATTGATATATGAATAAGATTAAACATGACACCTGTGTCAAGCAAATCCCCAGGTACCATTTAACTAACACTTAAAGCAGCTGCTTTTGAAGGATTACCTTCAGGCACAGGCCACCCAAGCAGAATAATATCATCACCATAAGTACTTTCCCAGTTGTCGACAAATGGGAATTCTTGCCGTATGGCAGCAATTATTACACTCTATTAGTGCTAGCCAAAGAAGGAGCTGGATTCCCACTCAGTCTTACATGAAGGCTTCCAAAAAGAGCCATTGGTGATGAAGCCCAATGGCTCTTTTTGGCGCAATCCTGCATCACAGCCACTGAGGGAGTGTGCCATTTTATGGATGTGTTGAGAAAGAAAGAGCACAAGATTTGGGTGATGATCCAGGAAGGTGATAACGAAATGAGGTCTATATAAATCTTTTTTAGCTAAGAGCCACCTTTGTCCTCTAAGGGCAAATTTCAAAAAGTTGGCAAGTTCCAAACTTCTTCTTGTTGTTCTCTTTTATTATTCTCCTGTTTCTTTATTTTTAATAAATTCTGGCAATAGCCATATTCTCAAATAACCTTACCAAGGACATCCTAACTGACCCAACCTTCTTATTTATATCTAATTATGTTGAGGAGCACAGAAAGTCAGTTATCACAACTTTTGAAGAAAAAGGGACTTCTTTTCCAGGGTTTGGAATCAATAGAGATGTATAGATCAGCCAAAATTGAGTTTGGTGGTGAAATTGTCTTTTGAAATTCAAGATTTAGTCTGAATCAATTTGAGGCATAGGTTATAATGAATAAGCATCCAGTTCCCCATAACACTAATGTTATGCAATGTTATAGCACTACCATTATGGCATGCATGCACGCGCATGCACACAAACTATGGTAAATGTAAATTGAGATTCTCAGCCATCCAGGTCATGGTTGTCCCTTCCAGTTCTGAAGAATCTTTTGGATGAGAAGCAAAACATCTTCAGAGAAAAACAAAGTCTAATTGCCTCTTGAAAAAGCACCTTTGGGACACACACACTATGGTACTTTATGTTATAATGAAGTAGTCTGTTTTATATGCAATAGCTTAACAGAACACCCATCTCAGATTCTCTCACACAAGTGTATTTTTTTCTTCCTTTCCAAGTGACCCCACTTAAATAAATTATGTCAAAACAGGGAGACAAAAATAGCAGACCTGCATTTCCACAAGTGATCCAGCAAGCCATAGATCAACTGACCAGTTATTCATCACAAAATGTAAAGCCCATGTCACACTGGCCAATGGATGCAAAAATGACGCAGCTGACAAGCAAAATGTTCCATCCGTTGTTATCCGCTTTCAAAAGGGGCAAAAATTTGCAAAAACAGAGCGGATAACACGGACGCGGGGAGGATGCAGAGCGGATGGAAAGCTGATGCGGAACGGAAGCCCAGCGGATGGAAGTGGATGGGAGCAGATTGCGCAACCGCAGGGCTTCTGGGGGGCCTCAGCGAAGCGGACGCGGAATGGATACAGCGGATGCAGAACGGACGCCGAACGGATGAAGCAGATGCACAGCGGAAGCCAAATGGATGCCTGGCGTTAATTATGCATGCGGGGATGATGCATTGCATCAGCCCCGCGGATATAACGGAAGCAGCTCGGAAGCAGGTCGCCATTCAGAGGAAAGACCTGCTGCCAGACACATTGCCTGCCTTGCCTGCCCTGCCTGCATGTCTGCCTGCCAGCCTTGCTGCCTGCCTCCCTACCAGCCTTCCTGCCAGCCTTGGTTCCTGCCAGCCTCCCTGCCAGCCTCCCTGCCAGCCAGCAACCCCACAACCATGCGGAAGCACAGAAAGCCTCAGCCATCTTCTGCCAGCCCTGGCAAGAGGGACAGGGCTACCATCCCGCCCCCTGGCCCTCACTCTGGTTCTGCTGGGGCTTCTACAGCACAGGCTCGCTCTTCTGGGGCTGGCGCTTCTGCTGCTTCTGCTTCTGGAGGAGCTGATGACAAGTACTCCAGCACCAGCCACCTCCACAGCACCTGCACCCTTTACCCCTGGGACTGAGCAACCAAGAGGAGTGCCAGAGACTCTTTTTTGTTGTATAGCTTGTTGTTAATAAAGTCTATTTATGATTCACACATTTGCTTCATTTCTTTTTTTTTTTAAAGTCTTCCTGGAAACTTTTAGAAATGGTTTAAGCCTTTGCATGCTTGTGGGATGGGTTAAGATAGCTGTGGGATGGGTTGAGATAGCTGTGGGATGGGCAGGGATACCTTTGGGATGGGTAATAGCTGTGGGATAGATAAACCTCCAGTGCAAGCATAGTGGGACTGTATGGTCCACCCTCCCAGGTGCCACACCTACGGCCCTTTATTATCAATAATAAAGTAATAATTATCCACACATGTCAGCATAAACACAACTCTTTATTAAACGCCCTGTTCATTGTAGCCCAACCAAACATACATGGCCCAATCTCATCGGTGTGATGAGACAGGCTGAAGGAAGCATCCATTAAGCATCTACCATCCTGTCTTGCCACTCCACTGCTCCAGCTGGGGAGTTGCACCACTGTCTCAGGAGGTTGCATTGCTTCTTCGCTTAATGTGAGGCTCTGTTGGGGCCTTGCACATCCTCAGTGTCTATCAAGTTTCGCCCTTGCCTCCATTCCCCAGGCTCCATGTCCCCATTGTCTTGTGGGAGGTCCACGAGCCTGTTCTGGAAGACTGGGTAGCGGGTGCACATGAGATTGTGCAGGATGCAGCAAGCTTCCATGATCCTCCTCACAGTCTCTGGGAAATGCTGCATGGTGGTGAGAAGTACCTGTACCCTGTTGGCCAGGATGCCAAAAGCGTTCTCCACCACCCGCCTTGCCCTGAACAGCCTGTAGTTGAAGATCCTCTCTTCACGGGTGAGGAGTCTGGAGGTGTAGGGCTTCATGAGGTAGGTTGTGAGGGAGAAGGCGTCATCCCCCACGATGAAGTAGGGCACATCTTGTGTGTTGTTGGGCAGGGGTTCTGGATCTGGGAAGCCCACGATGAGGTTGCGTTCCAGCTCCTCCTTGAGATGACTGGCGTTGTATACCTGGGCTTCTGAAGATGACCCGTTGCCTGAAGCATCGATGTACATGAACTTGTAGTCAGCATCGACCATGGCGAAGAGGATGATGCTGAAGAAGCCCTTGGAGTTGAAATAAGTGGACCCCGACTTGGCTGGAGATTTGCAGGCCACGTGCTTGCCATCTATGGCTCCAACGGTGTGGGGGAAGTTCCACCTCTGATACCACTGCTCTGCAACTTTCTTCCATCCTTCTTCAGTGGAGGAGTACTGGAGGAGCTCCTCCTTGTATTCTTCGATGATGGCCTGCACCACTTCTCTGACCACAATGCTGATGGTGTTGGATGGCACCCTCCAGCCACACTGCATGCTCCTGTAGGAGGTCCCTGAGGCCAGGTGGCACAGAGTCAGTGCCACCTTGAGCCCAGGTTCCAGGCTGGACCGGAAGCTGGTGTTTGCCTTGGTCAACCTGGGTGTCAGGCGCTGCACAACTTCGTCAAACATGGCTGGAGACATCCTCATGAAGTTCTGGAATGCCCATGTGTCTTCGCTCCTGAGCTCCACCATCAGCTTGTTGTACAGTCCGTCCTCTGCTCTTCTGGTGAACCATCTTTGGAGCCAGACTCTTTTTGGGTGGCTCCTTTTCTTCTCGCAGTAGAGTTCACAGAGCCTGCAGATGGCTTCGCACTGTTGCAGAACGATGGTGGCTGCTGAAAGGACTTTGTTACAATCCATGGTGTACATGACTGGATGCTGTGGAAGAGGAAGAGCCAGATGAAGGCTGCAGAGGTCTGCACCACTGGGCTGCTGTTCTGAAAGTGAGATGCAGGCGAGTTGCTCCCCCTTTTTATAGGCAGTATAGGTTTTCCGCTAGGCATCCTCTAGGCATCCTGTAGACATCCTTAATATCCAAGATAGGTCCCCTCTGTGAATGTTTTTTCCATTTTAAACGCTTTGTTTCCGTGCTGCATCCGCTAGGCATCCGTTCTGCATCCGTTCCGCATCCGTTCCGCTTCCTCCCTGCATCCGGGTGGATGGAGTTATGCGGATGCGGAACGGACGCCAAGCGGATATAGCGGATGCGTAACAGATGCGTAACGGATGTGTAGCGGATGTGTAACGGATGCAGAACGGACGAACTGGATACATTTTCCACGCAATAGTTTTAGGCAGCCGAACACTTTCTGAGCGGATGAAACGTCCATAAACGGATGCTGGACGGATAGAGAGGAAGCCAAACGGCGGCAGTGAGTACATCGTGTTTTCGAATGGATGGCAAGTTTTTTTGTCCGTTTTACATCCTCTTTGCATCCATTGGTTCAGTGTGACATGGGCTTCATGCCCTTTCCAGTTTTTTTCCCATATATGGAGGAATGTTATAATGTGTAAGAGTCTTCAAAGCCAGACAATCTGTCATATCTCCAAATTGCCTTAGAGTTTTTCTGAAGAGAATTGAAAGCACCCAATTTTATTTGATACTTCAACCAAATTTGAAGACTCCCTTAAGTTTCAAAGATTTGATGAATTAAACCACCTGTTTGAAGATCCATAGAGCCCCAATAACAAATTGATGATTTAATAGTTTGACTGCCTAATTTCAAAAAGTATATCATAGATTAAAGTAACAAATGGAATCATTATAAGTTAGAAGTAAGTTCCTTGAGGCTTTGTACATCACCCGAAAGACAAAAACAATGGATCCGGGGTCTTAAAACATCACAGTTTGAAGTGGGGGTGGGAGTATGCACTCTTCATTTACATCAGGGATGTCAAACTTGTGTTGTCATGGCAGCATCATAAACTGTGTGGGCGGGGCCAGTATGTGATCCATCCGGCCTGCAGGCCATGAGTTTTGACAGGCCAGATTTACATGCTACCAGGAATTTATATGCTGCCATTGTGAGGGCCACTGGCACAGATAATTTTTAGCAAAGACCTATGCAGTTTTATAAAGGATAGATCTAATTATTTAGAGATATTTAGTTGAGCAACAACTGAAGGGTGTTTGATGCCAAAGAAGTGTGATGGCACAAGTCAAATAAATGAAACAGATCAAAGCTCAGCATTTGTACATTTGTATGGATTACAGCAAAGTTAATACCCTTCTTGCCTTTCATATTTCAAGTAAAAATATGAAGCTCTTTCCTTGTGGCTCAGCTGAAGCTGATTTCAAATCCTGATCAGGAGTTCTGGAACTTTCCACCTATATCCAAGTGCTTTAAAAGGAAAACAGACTGTAAAATAAAAATATCAATGTATTTGTGAAATTCTTTATTATCATTATTCATTATGCAGGTCATTAATGCCACATTTTATCAGAGTATGCCATTGGTAATCTCAGATACTAAATTCAATTGATCTTCAAGTAGATCCATTAATAATTCATATATTCATATATTCTTACAGTAAAAATAGTTTTTATTCTCCTGCATTTAAATATCCTTTATATGTATTGAATAAGGCAAAAATGAATATTTATACATTTCTGCATTGTGCCATCTCAGAGGAGTCCATAGCAGTTTAGAAAAGAAGGAGAAAAAAATAAATATTGCTTTAAAAGATAGAAATGGAATTAACAGTACTTAAAAACAATATATAGGAAAAAATATTAATGAGGAGGAGAAACAAAACTCAGCTGACTCTTTCATGAAAGTGATCTCTTAAATCTGAAAAACAACAACCCAAAAATAGTTAAGGAAATCAAAATAAATCACAGGCAGATTTAATCTGGCTAGGTCAGTTGTTATCCTCTTGAAGCCCATGTCACACTGCACCAACGGATGGAAAGAGGATGTAAAATGGAGAGAAACACTTGCCATCCGTTGGTTAACGCAATGCATCCGTTCTGTACTCACTGCGTCCATTTTTCTTCCTCTCTATCCGTCCAGCATCCGTTGACTGAGGTTCCATCCACTCAAAAAGTTTTGAGCTGCTCAAAACTTTTTGGGCGGAAAATGTATCCAACGCGTCCGTTCTGCATCCGCTACGCATACGGGGAACATCCGTTCTACATACGTCGTCATCCGTTATGCATCTGCTACATCTGCTAGGCATCCGCTGCGCATCCATGCAACTCAAATCCACTCCAGGGGAAAGCAGACACAGGGAGAAAGTGGAACGGACGCGGAACGGACGCACAGCGTTAGTAGCACGGATGGAGAATGGATGAAAGCAGATGCAGCTCGCATACAAAGCATTTAAAACAGAAAAAACGTTCGAAGAGGGGACCTATCTCGGATATTAAAGATGTCTAGAGGATGCCTAGAGGATGCAAAAGGACACATAGGGGAAAACCTATATTGCCTATAAAAAGGGGGAGCAACTCACCTGGATCTCACTTTCAGACCAGCAACCCTGCTGTGCAGACCTCTGCATCAGTGGCATTGGTGGCAGCAGTGGCGTGGGTGGCATTGGTGGCATCAGTGGAACCGGTGGCAACGGTGTACTCCAATGTACCTGTGCCTGGACTGGGAAGGGCTGCTGCCTGTGCTGCTGGACCTCCTGGTAGCCATAGCCCTGGTAGTTGAGGGCCTGTGGAAAGCCTTGGAATGGGAGGGACATCACCTGGGGTGGAGAAGAAGACCTGGACTGGGTGGGAGCAGGTTCATCTGGATCTGGAGGGTTGTGAAGCAGATCGGTGATCCTGTCCTTCACCAACTGGTACTGGGGTTCTGACATGTCCATGAGGGTCTGGTTCACATAGGTGAGGAAGGGCTTGCGGTTAGAGGATGAGGAGTTGGTGTGGACCAGCTGAGAGAGGAGATCTATGCTGCTCCTGATGGTGTCTCTTATCTCCAGCAGGACAGTGTGGCTCTGCCCCTCCTTTCTGGCTCTCTACCTTTCTGTGGAGGTCGAGCTGGGGGTGGATCCGGATAGGACTGTGGTGGAAGTGCCGTCTCCTTTCTCCCACTGCACCAGGGAGTCCTCTACGTGCTCCGCCATGGTTAGAACAGCTGTCCGTGGGTTCTCTCTCATGGCACGCTCTACAGAAGCCTGCCTGGAGACAGGGACTGACTCTCGGCCGGAAGAGGACTGGCTCTCAGCAGGCTGCCTGAGAGAGAGGGTTGTGAGAGGGGCTGCTCCTTGGTGGCGGATCTCACTCTCCAGGTAGCTGCACTTGGCCATGACATAGGTCTCTCTGTCCATCAGCTTGACCGCGGCCTGGCCAGATTTCTTGAGGTGCACCTTCCCGTACCAGGTTTGCATGTGCTTCCACCAGCCGAGGAGCACCTCCGAAGTGTAGCCCAGGCTCTCCGCCTTCTCTCTCCAAGAAGCCTGCTTCCTTTTGGTTTCCCTATAGAGCCTGTGTCCCTTCCGCCATAGATACTCATTCTCTCTCAGCCACTCCAGCACCTCATCCTAATGTTCCTCCTCGATGTTCTATTGTCTCCTCTCCCGTTCTCGTGTCTGCCTCTTCCTCGCTTTGGCAGGACCACATGGACCCTCATCAGAGGGGCTTCCAGGTTGTAGGGGCTGCTCCTCCACACCACCACCAGCAGCAGCACCAGCAGGACCACCAGCAGCAGCACCAGCACCAGCACGACCAGGATCAGCAGCAGCAGAGTAAGCACCAGCAGCGCCAGCAGCACCAGCAGGACCAGGATCAGGAGCAGCAGAGTAAGCACCAGCAGCGCCAGCAGTACCAACAGCACCAGCAGCACCAGCAGCACCAGCAGCACCAGCAGCACCAGCAGCACCAGCAGCACCAGCAGCACAAGCAGCACCAGCAGGACCAGGAGCACAAGCAGGTCCAGGAGCACCAGCAGGACCAGGAGCACCAGCAGGACCAGGAGCACCAGCAGGACCAGGAGCACCAGCAGGACCAGCAGGATGAGGAGCAGCTTCAGCAGAGTAAGCACCAGCAGAAGCACCACCGCCAGAAGCAGCTTCAGCAGAGTAAGCACCAGCAGAAGCACCACCGCCAGAAGCAGCATCAGCAGAGTAAGCACCAGCGGAAGCACCACTGCCAGAAGCAGCTTCAGCAGAGTAAGCACCAGCAGAAGCACCACCGCCATAAGCAGCATCAGCAGAGTAAGCATGAGCAGAAGCACCACCATCATAAGCAGCAGCATCAGCTCCTCCAGAAGCAGAAGCAGCAGAAGCTCCAGCCCCAGAAGAGCGAGCCCGTGCTGCAGAAGCCCCAGCAGAAGCAGATTGAGGGCCAGGGGGTGGGAGGGTGGCCCTGTCCATCTTGCCAGGGCTGGCAGCAGATGGATGAGGCTTTCTCTTCTTCCCCATGGTTGTGGGGTTGCTGGCTGGTAGGCAGGCAGGCAGGCAGGCAGGAAGGCTGGCAGGCAGGCAGGCAGGCAGGCTGGCAGGCTGGCAGGCAGTTGATGTGTCTGGAAGCAGGTCCTCTGAATGTTGACCTGCTTGGGAGCTGCTTCCCTTTATATCCGCATCCTCCCCACATGCGCAGTGAATGCTAGGCATCCGCTAGGCATCCGCTAGGCATCCGCTAGGCATCCGCT
>BLBF01000003.1:113871016-113883509 GCA_015471245.1 Laticauda colubrina | reverse complement strand
GCTAGGCATCCGCTAGGCATCCGCTAGGCATCCGCTAGGCATCCGCTAGGCATCCACTAGGCTTCCGCTGTGCATCCGCTTCATCCGCTCGGCATCTGCTCTGCATCCGCTCTTTCCATTCCACGTCTGCTTTTCTGCAGTCCCCCGGAAGCCTTGCGGATGTGCCATCTGCTCCCATCCGCTTCCATCCTCTAGGCTTCCATGGAGCATCCGCTTTCCATCCGCCCTGCGTCCTCCCCCCATCCGTTCCTTTCCGTGTTGTCCGCTCTGGTTATGCAAATTTTTGCCCCTTTTGAGAGCGGACAACAATGGATGGACCATTTTTCTCGTCTGCTGTGTCCTTTTTACAAACGTTTTGCATCCGTCGGCCAGTGTGACAGAGCCTTGAGTGTCTTTGCAAACTTCCGGGTCTTCAACTGTTTACTAAAATGACCTGTGGTGTCCCTGAATTATCTCCATTGAAACAGTTTCATCACAGGAGTTGTGCCCTTTAGAAGGCCAGGCTTCTGGCTGCCAACTCTTGTTGGCCAGGCCCAGTAATGTGACTAATCTGTTTCTTCTTAGAGGATTCTTAATCCAGATTCCATAAGAAAAGTTCAGCTATATAATAATTTGGGGTACTATATCCCTCAATCTTTGACCTATCTGGGTCAGTCATGAATTCTTTAAGGCATTATAGTTGTCAAAACCCTGAAAGAGCAATGGGTCTTTTGGGCAAAACATTTTATAATTCCATGCAAAATTCCACTAGCTAAAATGATTGCTAGTGTTGTATCAAAATGTATTAATGTGCAATTTCTAATTAAGGTGCTTGCTATTTTAATCCCAGTCCTGCTTTCCTTTTTTGATGTTATAATTAAAAAATATGAAGATTTTCCTAATTTGCAGTTTAAAATATACCAAGGAAATGATTTTCAGTTCCCCATTATCAGTTTTATTTTTGGTTTTTTTAGCATTTTTCTTTCTTTCTCTTTTCAGAATGAAGTAAGTTATGAACATGCTGGGATGATATTAAAGAGGCAGTGGAATGATTATCAGGCATTTTAACAAGTGTGTTTTAACACATGACTTGAATCTTTTTAATCAAAGCAGCATTTATGGTAAATCAACAAGAACAAGGCAAATACTTTTCTGAAGAGATTACAAACCTGAATTCTATCTTAACTGTATTATAGTTTTTAAACTGAGGTTCAGGTTACTCTAGAGCTGGGGTGTAAACTCATGTCATCACAGCAGCATCACATGATGTATCGGGACTTATTTTCCCTTCGCTAAGGGAATTGGGGATGACCATCCAGCCCACAGGCCATGAGTTTGACACCCCTGTTCTAGAGTTTAACAAAGGTCCCCTAATGAGACAAACAGGGCTGAGTTTTCTGAGGAATGTTATATTTGTGTTGTAAATATTTAGATAATGGCTGGATGTTCATAAACTCCCTTTGCTGCCACTCTAAATTATAATCTAGATTTTTATAACTCAGATAGGGTAGACCTAATTAAAGACTGACTTGTTTATTACTTGGAACATTTATGAGGAAAGAATGATCTTCACCATCATCATTAAATTGTTCCACAATTTAGACTGTATCATTGAGAAGCAAAACTGTCAATATTAAACATAACAGAGATAGACCTGGAAAACAGCCATGAGATGAACTGCATGGACATAGTAGTTCTGCATTTTATCTGCCTGGTCCAAATAATATCATACTTTCTGTACCATAATAAGGAATTTGAATCAAGTCCAAAAAACTTTTTGTAACCAAATCAGTTATTTCAACACAGAGTAATTGATGTTCCCATTTCTAGTCCTTTTCACCCCAAAGACAATCATGTATTATTTATTTATTGGTTCAGTACATAAATCTCCTTCATTCAGAAACTTAAGCTGTGTATATTGTCCTCCCTCTTCCTATTTTCCCCAGCAACACAATCTAGTAATTTAAGATTCAGTGGGAAAAGAGTGACTGACACACAATTGCTGGATTAGCTTCCATTGATAAGAAATTGGTTCTTTCCTATGCCAGTCCAATCCTTTAGCCACAGTAGCATTATTTTCAACCTGAAAGTTCAGTTTAAAAAAAGGCATATCTGGAGGTGCAATCACTCCTGATCTACACAAAATCTACACAAAATTATGAATTTGGTGGTCCCTGAGGTCTAAAAGGTTGGAGACCCCTGCTTTAAATTACAGACTAGAAAGAACTGGAATATAATCATTCCAGTATACCCCATGTGTAGACTAATTATAGTAGTCAGACTAAGATGTGCACCTGGCTTAAGACATTATCCAACATCTTGCCTCAGAGCTTTTTCCAGATGATATTCTTTCCTCTTTGAAGTTGTGCATTCAGATTACTCCATGATTGAAAGGAGAATGTTGTGAAATAGCTCTGAACATATTAGTTAGAACAATTAATCAGTAGGACAACTTGCTTCCAGAAGTTGTTGGTGCTCCAACACTGGAAGTTTTTAAGATGAGATTGGACAACCATTTGTCTGGGTTTCCTATCTGAGGAGAGGGTTGGACTAGAAGACCTTCCAACTCTGTTATTCTATTTTATATTTTGGAACAGGGAGTGAGCAATCTTTGGGATTAAGGATTAAACAGTTGGGAAAGAATTGCACCCATTCTGAACCCATTCATTTATGAATGTACCTTACATAGAGACTTTCCAGCTATCTCACCCTTTTCTCTCCTCCTTCCCATCCATCTTTTTTCCAATAGTTCAGTGTATTCAATAGAATAACAGAATTGGAAGGTACTTCAGTGGTCTTCTAGTCCAACCCTTTGCTCAAGCAGGGAACCCTATATCATTGGACAAATGGTTGTCCAATGTCTTCTTTAAAATCTCCAGTGTTAGAGCATCCACAACTTCTGGAGAGGAGCTGTTTCACTGATTATTTGTTCTCACTGTCGGGAAATTTCTCCTTAGTCCTTAGGTTGCTTCTCTCCCTGATTATTTCCATCCATTGGTTCTTTTTCTGCCTTCAGATGCTTTGGAGCAATGGTCACCAACTGGTGGTCCATGAACCACCTGAGGTCCGTGAGAATATTTAGCAGCCCGCAGAAATATTATTTGCATTTTTTATACTGCACTAACTGAGGGGTCTCAAACTACAGTCTCTAGACCAGATACATGCAATGAACATTTGTTGCTGCAGAAAGTCTCCCCCTTTGGGGTGCAGGTCGGAGGGGCAGAAATTCCAACTTGGGGTCTACTTCATCCTCCTGGTGTGAGGCTTTGGGCAAAGGCTGGAGGGAAGTGCTGCTGGTGGCAAAGAGCCAGAGAGCCTTGTTTCAGTGGGGCTGCATCATGACTTGGAATTGGCTATCTCAGCCCACTGAGCCTCCAGGTGCCAGTACCTGGCCTTGCATTCCGATAGGTCTTTCCTCTGCATGGAAAGCCTATTCTCATAGTCCTCAGTGAGGTCCTTCTTCTGAGCCTACTTCTTGGTCAGATCTAATTTGAACTGAGCCAGCTGTTTTGCCAACTTTTTCTCATGATGGCTAATTAGCTCCAACAACTGCTTCCTGTTGGGGCCCTAAGGAGCCCAGGCAGACAGGTGAGGAATGGCTGGGAGGGGAGGGGTGAATAGAGCTGATGAGGTTCCCCTTGAGTTGGCCACACCCACCCAGTCACATGACCATCTAGCCATGTCTACCCAGCCAGTCATTAGACAGATCATATTAGTGGTCCATATTAGTGGTCCATATTAAATCCCATATTAGTGGGATTTAAAACTATGAATTTAGTGGTCCCTGAGGTTCAAAAGATTGGTGACCCCTGTTTTGGAGAATAGGTTGATCCTTTTTTTCTTTGTGGCAGCCCCTTAGATATGGAACATAGCTATCATATCAACCCTAGTCTTTCTTTTCATTAAATTAGACATACCCAATTCCTGTAAACATTCCTCATTTTAGCCTCCAGTCCCCTAATCATATTTGTTGCTCCCTTCTGCAATCTTTCCAGAGTAGGGGTGTCAAACTCATGTCATCTTGGCAGCATCACGTGACATATTGGGACTTCCCTTCCCTTTGCTAAACCGGGTGTGGGAGTGGCCAGTGTGTGGCACATTCAACCTGTCGGCCGTGAGTTTTGACAGCCCTGTTCAAGAATCTCAACATCTTTTTTTAACCTGGCAATCAAAACTGGATGTAAGGGTGGTCTTTCTAAGGCACTATAAACTGGTTCTAACACTTCACATGATAGATCTCTCTGTTAATGAAGCCTAGGACTATGTTAGCCTTTTTTGGCAGCTATAGCACAGTGCTGGCTCATATTTCAATAATTATCCACTACAACTCCAAGATTCCCCTTGTAGTAACTATTGGTAAATACCACTTCTTCTATACAGTTTTTCTTACCTAAATGTAGAACTTTTATTTTCTCTCAACCATTGAATTTCATTTTGTTAGACAGGGCCCAGTCTATTGATTTTTGTTAGACAGGACCCAGTCCTTCTATATCTTAAGCCTATCTTCTGGAGTGTTGGCTATTCCTGCCAGCTGATGTCTTCTGAAAATCATTGTTTTCCTCTTTTCATTAGAAATTAGGAATACAGCTAATTTAGTAATCTTAGTTAACCAGGACTGGCTTGCTTTAGTCATGCTCTAGAGGCTCTGCAATGTGGCAATTAAAACAGCCAACATAGGAAACAGCCCCATTGGTCCATAACGGTGGTGTCATGTACATAGGCACTGACTCCAGTATAAAGTAAGCTAATTACAACATATGTAAAACAACATTTATATGGAATATTTCTCCATACTTATATTTGTTATAATTATATAGAATGAGAACAATCAAACCCAGCCAGAGAGGTTTCCAATGACTACACAGTCTCTATAGTAGTATAAATCTGATGTTCAGCTCATTGGTACATTGAAGTCTGCATGTGGGTATGTAGTCGTGATGGTGGCATTCTATGTGGTGTGATAGAAACAGAGAGAGAAAGAGAGATCAGCAGATAGTTTAATTTCCTTGTTATGACAGGTGGAATTAAAAACACGGAGGAAAGCATCTCATCCGATCTCATCCCAGCATGACTCCAGTGACCTCTTGAGGCTTTGAAAGAATATTCAGAGTTCTCTGTGACTGTTCAAGATGTGACTTCAGGCCAGGCTTTCTTAATAGGGAGCTTTAGTGGCCTAAAATCTTTTCATTAAGTATGAAACAACATCCTGTCTTTCCCTTTCATAATATGTCCAATTCAAAGAATTGTGATCAAAGTTGTGAAAATTAGCTTGTTGACTGAGGATAATGAGTTTCTCTCTTAATGTGTTCTTCAGAAAGGATCTGGAGATGTCACCATTGCCACACCAGCTCATGCTTTGAATAAGCAGAAAACATTTTTAGCCCATCAGATGTCTTTTGAGATATTTGCTGGTTTTTAATGTGTCTTTACTCCTTCTGTGTTTAGAAACATGTGTGATGATGGGGAAGATGAAGAAAAGATAACAGCCTTGTTTTTAACAAGCTTGGATAATTCAGGTGCAGAGATAATAATCAAATCCAAAAATAAACCCCAGGGTCCTATAGAATGTTGCCTGATACATTTGCTGAACAATTTAGTTCTATCAATAGGTAAGGAAGCAGTCAATGCAAAAAGAAAATTAGCAAGTCACATGTACAGTTATTAAAATGCTGTGTTCTTTTGCCATTGTTTTTCATGCTGAGTAAGAGGAACACATTGCAGGAAAAGAGGATGCTACAGAAAAAATTAATAGAAAGAGTTTTAAAGAAAGCAGATGAAGTTGCAACAAAAGCTCCATGAAACGTTATTGTTGTTGTTATAGATGCTGGGCAAAGAGTGAAGCTCCCAGCCAAAATCCAAACATGTATATTTTCTATCTGTGCACAGTGCTGAAATGATATGCTTTGTTTTAGAAAATAAAAAGTAATTGACAGGCAGCAAGATAAAGAAACAGAGTCAGAGAATGGGTTTCTGCAAAGCATTAAGTCATAATTTAGTATGACTGATATTACTTACCATGTCTTATAAATGCAGCCAGTACAATTTGTTGACTCTGGTTTCTGATTTAGCATGATGAACAAACCAGGCCATTGTGTGGATTCTTTAATACATGTCAATTAATAACTATCTATTAGCATGGTGAGGTAAATCCAGCTGATCTATGGTATAGAATTCAAGGTTAACTTCTATATGTAAAAGAAGGTGGATCCCAAGCTGATCCAACCCACTTGTTTTTTGGGGTCCCCAAGCAGGGTCATAACTTAGTCACTCAAAATCATCTTCAGTTCCAAGGGTACATTCTACCTAATGTGGCAGTGTGGACTTGGATGAGCAGATTATATAACAAGAGAAATAACAACTGGAGGAATGACAGTCTGGGAAAATATTTTGGGTTCATACAGCTTACAATACAGCATGCAGATATCTATTCCTCACCATAAGTCCTAATGATTCCAACTGATAAATCTGCATCATGATATCAGTCCTGCCTTTTTGTATCTTTGCAAATACTCTATAATGCCCTGGTCACTACTCACTCCCTTGCAGATGTCTATGCATAGTTAAAGAGTTGTGCAGATGAGATGGACTGTCTAGAAATTTGATAAATAAAGATCATGTTTCAATTTACTGCATGTTGTAAGCAATAACAGAATCCAAGACACTGGTGAGGTTAATGATGAAAAGGGAAAATCAGCAAAAACTGCAGATATTTTGTTCAGTTCTGTCTTAATGCAATGTGTGAAACTCAGAACTGAACTATTATTTTACTGCTCAGCAATTGAACCAGAACTTGAGATGGTTGCTCTGATTCCTAGAAACCCCTCTCCCACTCATGCCTCTTTATAGAGTAGGAAAGGATAACATTTTTAAAAATCATCCTCTTAATCACTTTGGTGAAGGAGCTCTTCTCCCTGGCTGACTGTATTAAGAGAAAGACAAAGCTAGTTTCTATAATTTACATGGAACAGTTACCTCAAGAATGGCACAATGTAAAAAAAAAAAGGTTATTTGGAATAACCAGGGATCCAACTTTATTTAAATTGCCCCACATTATCCTTTTGAACTTCTATTATATAGATTGTAGAAGAAAAAAAAAACTTAAGTAGCATATGTTCAGGGTACTGTATTTATGTTTAGACCAATGGTTCTCAAATTTGGTGACTTTAAGATAAGTGGACTTCAATTCCCAGGATTCCCCAGCAAGAGTAAATTAGGAATGCTGGCTAGGGAATTCTGGAAGTTGAAGTTCCTACATCTTAAATTGTCAAGGTTGAGAAACCTTGGTCTAAAAGATAATATTTTTCTGTCTGGGGAATTTGGGAAGTGATAAAATTCTCCCACCAATAAGAGAAGACTGAAAGTCATTACTACAGAAATATCTCTTGGTGTGTTCTTGATCACCAAATTATTACCTTAGCCACTCTTTCTTTTCAAAGTTAATATGGTCCCCTGGTAAGTGTATTGACTTCTTTATTACAACCACCACAAATCTGGTGCTTTCAGGGGTGATAGAATACATCTTCTTAAATTTCTAGCTAGTAGATATCATAGTTAATACAGCTATCAAACCTCCTGTGGAAAACCACAAAAAGCATCCAATGTCTTCAAATTAGATTTTTCAGTCTTTTGCTACCATCTAGCAGTCATTTTTTTTCAGCCATTAACTGCCCTGTAGCTGGATTGCTGGCCTTATACAATATTCTTTCATTTAAAGCAAGGTTACATTAATTTCAGATGTATGATTTTCAGTATATATGTCTAGTGTATAAATGCTGATTCAATTTGAAGAACTTCAACTGGTATAAGAAATCAGATGTCTCTACAGATTGTGAGAAATGTATGTCAGCCTATCTTACTTTGGCTTCAGGTAAGATTAAAATTATTTACTTATGCAAAGAGAGATTTGTACTGCAATCTGCCTATTTATTTGGCAGTATATCTTCCTAAATTCATTAATAGAACTTACCCCCAGCTAGTCATATATCAGATTTTATATTAATGCTAATTGAAACTTTCAAGAAAAGGGAAAAGTTGGATATGTATCTATTCAGTTGGGGAAGAAAGATTAGTATTTCACAATTCACAATCTCTTTTGTATATATGTGTGATATTTTCACTGGAATTTTTATGCACATTTTCTCCTCTTGCATTATGGTATCATTTTTACAGATGGCTCAAGGGCATCCACTCATACCAATTCAGGCTTGATTTGCATAGATTGCACCACTGCCATCAGCCAGCCTTCCTAGGGAATCATCCATTTTCACAGATTTATGTGTAGTCTAACCACTACTCACTTGGTTACATCAGAATATGACAATTGGAAAACTTTTTCATGTACTTGTTTCAGCAATTGTTTCAATTCTATCCACGCACCCTACTTAGACTTGCCATGATTGGACTGCAACCAGCTTCCATTTATTCTCTTTTCTAAAGTTTTCAGCCATTACAATTCAGTTTTTGAAAATTGAGCTTCACAGACTTTGTATGTGAAGGTTTGAAGCATGTATAGACAACTACAGATTAATCCATATTTCCATAAAAATGTGCATAGTAATATGTGTGTGCCTGTGTATGCATGTATAAGTAGGTATGTATACGTACACACATACACACATTTACAATATAGAAATATGGAAGACATCCAACTTTTGAAAGTTCCAGTATGAATTGATATATTCAATCAATTCAAAATTCAAAAATGGATGGACTGGAATCTAATTATCAGTTAGCTTTTTTACACATCACAACTTCGATTTTAAAGACAGAAAGAAACTAATTATAAATATGTAGAGTCTATCCAATCTTGTTTGAAAGAATCTATTTGGAGCTCTGAAAATCTTTCATTGTCCAGCATATACATGAGATGGCAGAAGAGATGGAAGAGGAGGAGGAGGAGGAAGGAGAATTACGCAAGAAGATGGAAAGGGAATTATTTCCAAAGGTGCTTATAAAAGCAGATTACACAGAAGGTTGAAATCACATGTCTTGTTCCCTATCCATGTTTTTTAAGGAAGGAGAATTATGCAAGAAAATGGAAAGGGAACAATTTCCAAAGGTACTTATAAAAGCAGATTACATAGAAGGTTGAAATCACATGTCTTGTTCCCTATCCATGTTTTTTCCTAGACATCTGACAAGGTTATTAGCCATGATGGTGCACACATAAATTGAGTGTTCATTCAGCATGACTTTTCCCCCCCTCCTATATTAATATAATGAAACTTGAAACCAATGTTCTAGCAGGTTAGACATTTGTTCTTGGCAATTTGAGCATTCCTTAATTGCTCTCATTTTATAACAAAATGAGGCAGTGTGTAACAGAACTTTGGTCGTGTCCATAAAGCAGTACTGTTGGTATAAAACCACATCATCAAAATGCAGATCAATATGCCTGATGGTGGATGGGCAACAGAATGATATGTGAGAGTATTTGGGCACAAAAGGCTCTTAACAGGTTGATTACATTTCTTCATCACCTAATCTAATAGGTCATAATTCTGCCCTAGTAACATGGTCTATTGGAGTGGACTGTGGTCTGGGAAGGGGATGATGATCTCTCAGAGAAGATGAAAGGATACAGGTTCCTACTTTAAGAGAAATGGGCTTTTTATATATATATATATCCATCATTAAATAACCAGCTACTGCCAATCGGAGGAAGATTAAAATACACTGTCTAAGCCAGTGGTCACCAACCAGTGGACCAGGGACCACTAGTAGTCTGCGAGAAAATTTTGGTGGTCCACAGAGAAATGTCATCCCCAAAGCACCCCCCAAAGCAATTAATCCAGGCTGCATGGGAACACAAGGCTGTGCTCCCCACATGGCCCACAGGAACACAAGGCTTGCATCACTTGCATTGTGAAAACACAAGGTAGTGAGGGGAGGGGGGAACTTGCCCCACACGTCTTGCCTGGCCACCAGGCTGCTGCTTTTTGTTTCTTTCTTCTGCTTTTGGCTTCATGCAAGGAAAGCAGCAAAAGTCTTTCTTTCTCTCCCCCAAACTCCACCAGAAATTAGTCTTTGGGACCCTGCAAGGCATCCTGCTCCAAGAGGCTGCGCCGGTGCAACAAGTTTCACAAAAGTCTTTCTTTCTCATTTCTGGTGGAGTTTGGAGGAGAGAAAGAAAAACTGCTGCTGCTTCTGCTGCTTTCCTTGTTTGAAGCCAAAAGTTTCTCTCTCTCTCCCTCCCTCCCTCCCTCCCTGAGAATGGAGCTGAAGATGGTATCTTGTGATCCCAAATAAAGAATGATCTATCAGTCGGAAAATGGGGTGGGGAATTTTCCTGCAGACTTTTGGGAGGAAAATGGCAGCAAGCCACTGTCAGTCAAAATTCATATTAGTGGTCAGTGGGATTTAATATTATGAGTTTGGTAGTCCCTGAGATCCAAAAGGTTGGTGACCCCTGAGCCATAATGGTTTGTTTTGGGACATGTCCTCCTCACATTTAGAAGTTTTGTAGCTATGGCTTATTTGCAAACTGTGGACAATGTGAGATTTGTTCTTTCATTGCAGTCATAATCCATTTTTCCCCAGAATGTTGAAAAAAACAACTTTAAGGAAAGGGAGTAATGGCCAGCTGAGGAGGAGATATATGACTCTCCTCAACCCTGCTGGCAATCTCCCCCCTCTTCACCCCCTCTATGGGTTGGCTTAGCCCCAAAACCAGCCCACACATGATCGCGGTTTCAGTCTGTCCACGAAGAGGATCAAACCGGAAGTCTTACAAGTGGCAACCTTGTTGGTATGTTTATCACAGCCTATAGGCAGATTTGTAGCTATCGTGAACAGGAGGACAATAGGAAAGCAGAAGTTTGCTAACTTTTCTCTACACATTTTCACTTGATTGGTTTAGAGCAAAAAAAGAAACCCCTATAGTTCAAATGACAAGATCTTTGACAAAATACTCTGATGTTTCATTTGGGCTTTTAAAATTCAGGAATATAGGCAGTAAATATCTAATGTATCTAAGTCATAAACCGTTGTTTATTTATTTTATTTATATATTTTTGTCAAACAATTTAGTATCCTGATCAAGTGTTGTAGTTAATGTGTTGGCCTTGGACCAGAAAAAACATCCCCATTCTTACAGACCCCATAAGGTGGCTGTCAGCCAATCATATCCACACACACACCATCCTTCTTTTCTTTCTCTCCTTCTCTGTCTCTAACCTAATTCTATTTCACACATTTACTATTATGGTATAAAATTAGAGGATTTTGTCTTGTACTCCACCTTGAAGTTTAAGAGAAAATGTAGGGTACAACTGTGATAAATTAACCTGAACATGTCCTTCATATTTATTGCTTCACTAGCAGTAATATAAGAAAAGTTGGTGTCAAACCATAGAATTATAGAATTGGAAGGGTCATCTGGTCTAACCCCCTGCTCATTGAAAGATCTGCTGAAACATTTCTGACAGATGAATCCAATCCAGTATGAAGTTCCCAGCAAAGAACTCACCACTTCATGTGGCAGCCTATTTTCCTAGTTGGTAACTCATATATTATGAGAGCCAATTTGGTCTCGTGCAGGGGTGTCAAACTCAGTTTCATTGAGGGCTACATCAGAGTTATGTTTGACCTTGCGGGGCCAGGGTGGGTGTGGCCAGGGTGGGTGGGATCAGCATGACCACTTCTATTGGTGGACTGAGAACTCTGACAGCAAAAACAGGCTCCCGAGCACCATTTTCATCTGTGACAGCCTTCTGCAGTGCCTCTACCAGTGAAAATGGAGCTCACGAACTCTTTAAATAATGAATAGTCCTTCACTATTTCCAGGGCAGCTCTGTGGGTCAGATCTAAGCACCTCATGAGCTGGATCCGGCCCTCACACCTTGAGTTTGCCACCCCTGTGCTTAAGTGCTTAAGACACCAGGCTAGAAAGCTACTGAGTTCAACTTCCAACTAAACCAAGAAAATCAACTAGGTCACCATGGACCAATTGCTTTCTCTCAGCCCAACTTACTTCACAGGGTTGTTTTTGTGGAGAAAATAAGTGGAGAAAGTTATGTTGGATATTTTCACCACCTTGAGTTATTTGTAAAAATAATAAAACCTGGATACAAATAAAATAAATAAAAAGCCAGGAAGTTCTTTCTGGGGTGTAACCAAAACTTTCTCTTTGCAATTTTAATAAATCTTGTTCTGGCCATGCTTTCTTGGGCATTAGGGAATGTTCATCCCTCATATAACAATTCTTCACATATTTAAACCTGCTATTGTTTCTCTCAGGCATCTTTTTTTGAGGACAAAGCATGTTCAGATTTTTTAATCATCCCTCTCTGGGCTTGGTTTCCAGAACCTTCACAATTTTGTTAAAATTTTGAAAACTGAATTTCTGAAAAATAAATAGAAAAGAATTATTTGCCCAATCTTAAGTCACAGATCCTCATTTTTTAAAGGTTAAAACTGGGTAGATAACTGCTGATTTAGCAAGAAAGTTCTTAGATTATTGATTAATGGATAGATAGATAGATAGATAGATAGATAGATAGATAGATAGATAGAT
>BLBF01000003.1:113840411-113855110 GCA_015471245.1 Laticauda colubrina | reverse complement strand
CTTCTCACCCCCATGCAGCATCGCCCAGAGACCGTGAGGAGGATCGTGGAAGCTTGCTGCATCCTGCACAATCTCATGCACACCTGCTACCCAGTCTTACAGAACAGGCTCGTGGGCCTCCAGCAAGGCAATGGGGACATGGAGCCTGGGGAATGGAGGCAAGGGCGAAACCTGATAGACACTGAGGATGTGCAAGGCCCCAACAGAGCCTCACATGAAGGGAAGAAGCAGCGCAACCTCCTGAGACACTGGTGCAACTCCCCAGCTGGAGCAGTGGAGTGGCAAGACAGGATGATAGATGATTAATGGATGCTTCCTTCAGCCTGTCTCATCACATGGATGAGATTGGGCCATGTATGTTGGGTGGGCCTACAATGAACAGTGCGTTTAATAAAGAGTTGTGTTTATGTTCAAATGTGTGGATCAATGCTTATTAATGAAGGGCCAAAGGTGTGCCACCTGGGAGGGTGGACCATACAGTCCCACTATGCTTGCACTGGAGGTTTATCTAACCCACAGCTATCTTAACCCATCCCACAGGTATCCCTGCCCACCCCACTGCTCTCTTAACCCATCCCACAAGCATGCAAAGGCTTAAACCAATTCTAAAAGTTTCCACCAAGACTTTATCACAAAAAAAGAAATGAAGCAAGTGCGTGAATCAAAGATAAACTTTATTGAACAACATGCTGTAAAACAAAAATGACCCAAGTCAAGTGTCCAAATAAAGTCCACAGGTAGCCAGCTACCCAGTATCTGGCACTCTTATTGGTCACTTGGAGGTGTGCCCAGTCTCAGGGGTGAAGGGTCCAGGTGCTGTGGAGGTGGGTGGTGCTGGAGTGCTGGTCTGTCTCGTCATTGGGGTGCCTGGCCCCGAGAGGACAACAGGGGACAGTATGTTGAGGAAGCTCTCAGACAGCTGACTCAGACCCACGATGCTGAGAGGTCCTTCCTCCATGCCATGGGGTGTCAGCCCCAGTACTGATGTCAGATGTACTGAGGCCGGGCTTGGCTGTGGGGTGGAGGAAGGAGTAGTGTAGTGGGGCTGTCTGGTCTGTAGTTGGCTGAGGATTGGCGTGGGTGGCATCGCTGTCATCGGTGGCATCATTATCGTGGGTGGCATCGGTGGCATCAGTGGAACCGGTGGCAACGGTGTCATCCGATGACTCTGTGCCTGGACTGTAAAGGGCTGCTGCCTGTGCTGCTGGACCTCCTGGTAGCCGTAGCCCTGGTAGGTGAGGGGCTGTGGGAAGCCTTGGAATGGGAGGGACATCACCTGGGGTGGAGGAGCAGACCTGGACTGGGTGGGAGCAGGTTCCTCTGGATCTGGAGGGTTGTGAAGCAGCTCGGTGATCCGGTCCTTCACCACCTGGTACTGGGGTACCTCCATGTTCTTGAGGGTCTGGTTGACATAGGTGAGGAAAGGCTTGTGTTTGGAGGATGAGGAGTCGGTGCTGACCAGCTGAGAGAGGAGATCTATACTGGTGCGTATGGTGTCCCTGATCTCCAGGAGGACAGTGTGGCTCTGCCCCTCCTGCTGTCTGGCTCTCTGCCTTTCTGTGGAGGTGGAGCTGGGGGAGGTGGATGCGGCTACGACTGTGGTGGACTCGATGTCTCCTTTCTCCCACCGCACCAGGGAGTCCTCCATGTACTCCACGGTTACAACACCTGTCTGCGGGTTCTCCGCCGTGGCACACCCCACAGAAACCTGCCTGGAGACAGGGATTGACTCTAGGCCAGAAGAGGACTGGCTCTCAGCAGGCTGCCGGAGAGAGAGGGTAGACAGAGGGGCTCCTGGTGTTCCTCGGTGGTGGATCTCACCCTCCAGGAAGCTTCACCTGGCCATGATGTAGGTCTCTCTGTCTGTCAGCTTAACCGTGGCCTGGCCAGATTTCTTCAGGTGCAGCTTCCCGTACCAGGTGTGCATGTGCTTCCACCAGCCGAGGAGCACCTCCGAAGTGTAACCCAAACTCTCCGCCCTCTCTCTCCAAGCAGCCTGCTTCCTTTTGGTGTCCCTGTACAGCCGGTGTCCCTTCCGCCACAGATGGTCATTCTCTCTCAGCCACTCCAGCACCTCATCCTCGTGTTCCTCCTCGATGAAGTATTGCCTCCTCTCCCGTTGTCGCATACGCCTCTTCCTCCCTTTGGCAGGACCAGATGGGCCCTCATCAGAGGGGCTCCCAGGTGGTAGGGGCTGCTCCTCCACACCACCAGCAGCAGCAGCAGCAGCAGGATCATCATCATCATCATCATCATCATCATCATCATCATCATCATCACCAGCAGGATCATAATGATCATCAGCAGCAGGATCAGCAGCAGCAGCAGCAGGATCATCATCAGCAGTAGCAGCAGTAGCAACAGCAGGATCAGCAGGACCAGGATCAGCAGCAGCAGAGTAAGCACCAGGAGCCCCAGCAGCAGCAGCACCAGCACCAGCACCAGCAGCACCAGGAGCACGAGCAGGACCAGGAGCACGAGGAGGACGAGCAGGATGAGCAAGACCAGGAGCACGAGCAGGACGAGCAGGATGAGCAAGTCCAGGAGCACGAGCAGGATGAGCAGGACCAGCAGGACCAGGAGCAGCTTCAGCAGAATATGCAGCAGCAGAATCACCACCACCAGGAGCAGCTTCAGCAGAGTACGCAGCAGCAGAAGCACCACCACCAGGAGCAGCTTCAGCAGAAGCTCCAGCACCAGAAGAGCGAGCCCAAGCAGCAGAAGCCCCAGCAGAAGCAGAGTCAGGGATATGGGGCGGGAGGGTGGCCCTGTCCCTCTTTCCAGGGATGGCGGCAGGTTGCTGAGACGTTCGCTTCTTCCCCATGGTTTTGGGGTTGCTGGCTGGCAGGGAGGCTGGCAGGGAGGCTGTCAGGCACCAAGGCTGGCAGGAAGTCTGGCACCAAGGCTTGCAGGAAGCCTGGCAGGCAGGCTGGCAGGAAGCCTGGCAGGAAGCCTGGCAGGCAGGCAGGTAGGCAGGCAGGCACCAAGGCTGGCAGGCAGACTGGCTGGCAGGGAGGCTGGAAGGCAGGCTGGCAGCAAGGCTGGCAGGCAGGCAGAGAGCAAGGCTGGCAGGGAGGCTGGCCAGGAGGCTTGGAGGCAGGCTGGCAGGAAAGCTGGCAGCAAGGCTTACAGGCAGGCATGCAGGCAGGCATGCAGGCAGGGCAGGCAAGGACTCGATGTATCCTGCAGCAGGTCTTTCCTCCAAATGCTGGCCACGTGCGAGCTGCTTCCCTTTATATCCGCGTGGCTTACGAAATGCACCCCCCCCGCATGCACAATTAACGCCAGGCATCCGTTAGGCTTCCACTGTGCATCCGCTAGGCTTCCGCTCTGCATCTGCTTCATCCGCTGTGCATCCACTCTGCATCCGCTCTTTCCGTTCCGCGTCTGCTTTGCTGAGGTGCCCCAGAAGCCTAGTGGATGCGCCATCCACTCCCATCCGCTTCCATCTGCTGGGCTTCCATTCCGCATCCGCTTTCCATCTGCTCTGCGTCCTCCCCGCGTCCATGTTATCCGCTCTGGTTATGCACATTTTTGCCCCTTTTGAGAGCGGATAACAACGGATGGAACATTTTGCTCGTCCGTTGTGTCCGTTTTTCATCCGTTGGGCAGTGTGACAGGGCCTTTACCCTGAGTCTTTGAGTCTCACCAGAAATGCTGTGACAACTTCAACTCCCACAATAATTAAACACTTTTTAAAGATCTGTCACAGATGCCAAAGGAGAAGTGATTTGGCATTTTGCCATCCATTGACATTGTTATGTGTCAACCGCAGTGTTTTCTTCTTTGGAAAGACTTGCCTCTTGCCTTTTGCTGAATAGTGTTCCTTTACAAGTAAACCTTGGCTATGAGTAAACCTTGGCTGAAAACCTTCTGTTTTGAGAGAAACAGAAGAAATGCAATTGCAAGTAGTCCTCAACTTACCACCATAACTGAGCCTGCAATTTTGTTCGTAATTCATGATGGTCATAAAGTAGCTCATCAAATGACCATCCCAATATTATGAACTTTATTGAGATGTTTGCAAAGCAAATACAATGATTTTAAGTGAACTCCTTGTTTGCTATGTTTCTATGGAGATTCTCAGTCATCCAAGATTCTCAGTCATCCAAACAAAAGTTCTTTTTTTCAAGAGACAACTGGACTTTCTGGTTTTTCTTTGAAAATGTTTTGCTTCTCATCCAAAAAGCTTCTTCAGTTCATTGTTCACTTTGGGGTTTTTTTTTTCAGAAACTGGAAGTAAACATCAGTTTTTTGGGGAAAAGTTATAAGACCTATTGCCCTGTGACTGTGTAGTATTGTAAACTTCTGTAAATGTGGCCATTTGCCAACCACCAAACATGCAATCAAGTGATTGCAGAGAGGAGTGGACATCAGAACTTCAAATTTGGATTGGATATTTCTTGTATGCAATCTGTCCTAAATCAAGGACTACCTGTGTTACGGATTAGTTCAAGACTGGAGTCAGTGATCAATCCCAAAGTAAAAGTGAGGTGAGAAAACCTCAATAAAAGTCTCACCTAGTGAGAAGTGGAGCATTATCCTGGAAATAATAAAGTTGTGAAATGCTTCTGGAATTAACATTACACTTCAATGTCTGAGAAATCTTTAATTTTTAATAAGTGTGTGAAAAAAATGGTTTGGATTCTGAAATAAAATAGAATATTAGGCATTTAGGGGTGTGATGTATTTGAGTCATAATACCTAATGAATCCAATAATAAGATAAAGCAATACACTTAAGGACAATATTGTGATAAAGGCAAAAGAGACCATTGCTATATCTTTCCCCCATAGACATGCATGGCAGCTTTTTCTTGGAAAAAAGAAGCATTCTGTTGTTTTGCATATCCATCTCCAAAGGCAGGATACTGACTCGGAATCCATGATATAAAATGCATGCTAATTGATATTTTCTACTTATATTAGGTCTTCTCACTTCTAAGCCCTAGCAATTAGTTTCAAGAGCCACAAAAAGTTCTTTTCTTAGTATGCATGTATGTATGCACATATATATATATACACATATGTGTGTATGGGTCCTTGGTGTTCTCTAAGTTTCTTGCAGATGTTTCATTATCCAAACTAGGTAACCTTGACGGTGCTATGGAATTCCAGATGATTAAACTATCTGTTTAATAACAATAGTCTGTTTTGCCTTTATCACAATATGGCAACAATTCACTTGGAAGAAATATATAGAAATGCATGCCAATTGATGATTTTCTACTCTCTGTTCTTGTGTTAGGAAAAACAGAAAATGAGAATCAAAGCAAATCTGAATCCATACACGTTTAAAGAGGATATCCCCCAAATTACCTACCTCTTCCTGATTACCACATAATTCCCCATTGGAGTTCCTAGCGGTACTATATACCAAGGCTAGATTGGCTTTTTAAAAAAATTGTAGCAGCAAAAATTGGATTATTTTTATGAACTATGGTCTCTAATGATTTTTAAATCTGTTTCAGGCTTGCATTAAAATATACAGTATTTTGTTCTTGGCTTTATTTTTTGTGATTTCTTGTGCATTGCTTTGAATGACCCAAGAGGTAAAATGTTATTTATAAATCCTTTTTAGAAAGGAAATAAAAGAAGAAAAATGCTAACAAGAAGAAGGTGACATTTTTTTATACTTGTACTGCAAGGTTCAGCAGAAATTATTAATCAGCTCAGAGAACATAGCAGAGAAGGATTGCAGTAAAGTCAAGGGAGTTTTGTACTTGAAGTGCTAGTTAAGATATGAATGATCAAGGGCTGCTTTTCATTTCAATTGGAAGCTTGTGTGGGCTATAGCACTTCAACCTGCAAGTGGGCTCGCACAAATGAAAGCTGTTCTCCCCCAAACTAACAAAAACAAATTCCCCTATCCTAAGGGGCGGGATAAGGATTGAAATAGCCTTTTCCTTGATTATCTTATTTTCTGCTTTAACAGTTTCAAGGGGAGCATCTAATTTTTGGAACCTCACCATGAGGTCACACAGACCTCAGCTGAAGTTTTATTCACTGCTCAAGTTGGGATTCATTTTATGAAAACAAAATGGGCTGCCAAGAGCAAAAGAGGTGGCTGAGTAATAAAGGCCAACTGCAGATTGTTCCAATCAGCTTGATTTAAATAAGCAAGTACAACTTGGCAAGGATGCATAATTGAAAACAATTGTGAAAGGATATGCTTAGGAGAACTGTGCCATCCTTGATTAAATAACACATTTCTTGGTATGTGCTGTGTGTCAGTGTTGGAAGCAATGGTTGGCTTAAAGACACGAGCAAACAGTTGGCTGCTGCAGTGAATGAAACTCTGTGTTTCATGAGTATTGTATTAATCCCTGAAAAGTAGAAAAACAAAATAAGGAAAATGATGGATCAGCTCTCATTGACAATAGAGTTCATTTTGTTTGCCATTTTACAATTGGCACATGCAGGAAAGCATTATACTTTTCTTTAAATTCATATGCACACATGCCTACCAGAGAAAATAAGAGAATCCCAGAATTTATGCACATTACTTAAGTACACAGATGTCCAACTCACCATGTCATGTTGCAAAAGTCAGGCAAAAGTGAGGACAATTCCCCCAACCCATCGAGGGTGAAATTAGTGACCTATCGGGATTACAGATGTGGCCACGTGACATGAACTACATTTCCCAGGATACCTTTAATTACATTTACCATGATGCATTCCCTTAAGAGGACAGCTCACAATTCCTAAGTAACTATCCAATTCCCATAGAATGGCTGGGCCAGCACAATGGGCTAGTCCTTCACTGTCTCCAGGGCAGCCCCAAGGGCCAGATCTAAGCCCTCCTCAGGCTGGATCCGGTCCTCAGGCTTTGACATCCCTGGTGTAACCTATTTTATTCTGTCATGAAATGGACAAATAGGTAGTATGCCTGGGGAAAGCCAGAGCTAATCAGTGTGAATTACACTCAATATGGGAATTACTCTATTACCATTCAAGCAAATTTTTCTAGCAAGAGAAATGCTGTAAGAGAACCACATTGGGCAGCAAAGCTGACTTGGCTAATGCTACAACCTTGCTTGGTATTTGCTCCTGTCTACTGTTTGTCCTATGTTCCTGAGTTGCCCATCAATGGTAACTCCTGGGTTGTCTGCTTTCATTTACTTTTTTCATGGCTAAGTTTGTTTGGGGTTCAGGTGTGTGGGGGCTTCTGATTCATGACTTAATTTGAACTACTGTTCATGACCTAGACTTTATTGAGGAAATATAATGGCTGGCAGCCTCAGTGGATACTTTGACTGTGGAATCCCTTTATTATGCAATTTATCTACATTTCATGGCATAATGGCAGGTTACTCACCACACAATCAAATGCTTGGCTAATCTACTTGGGAACTAGCACTGGTCTACAGCTATAGCATTGGTGCCAGCACACAAGAGATTCTGATCTGCACATTTTTGGACTTCTGTTTCTTTCTCCCATTTGAAAGGGGAGCAACTACATAATTCCATTCCAGGGTATGGCAGCCTAAATTGACCTCCAAATTCCTGACCCCAAGAAATGAAACATCTGAAAGAAAACAAGCACACTCAGAATGGCAGCCCTGAATCTGAATCAAGATGGATCTGGGGCTGACAGGAGAACTCAAGGATCTCTCATTTCAAACCTGAGCTACAAATATTCTCCTTTACTAAGTAAACCAAATTTTGCTGGCACCAAATACTTTATATCAATCAGAATGATATAAAGCTATTCAATGGGCATTGGGGGCAGAAAAGATATATCACATGAAGCATATGTGGTATGTGAGAACCTAGAAAAAGTATTCTGTAAAGTCCAGTTTTGCCCATGTTGTCAACCTTAAATTTGTTGGATTCTATTTATACTACAATCTTCCATTTTTATTTTTATTTTAAATATCAGGCATTTTCTTTCCTTAAAATCTCTTTCCCCCCCCCCTCTCTCCGTCTTCCCTTCCCTCCCTCTCTCTCTTTCATTTTTTTTTTCTAATGGGCTCAGCTTTTGCCAGACTTTTTTCCTTTTAATGTGTTTTTTACTTTGATATGTATATTTTATGTATTGTTTCCCCTCTCTTCCACAATATTTGCATTTTATGCACAGCTTTTGAATTGCTAGCAACATTGAAAAAATTTGGAAGGGTGAAGAAATAACTATACTATGTTTATATTTAGGAAATGAAATTAGGCAAATTTACATTATACATTTCTCCCTAACTTTAGTGAAGAGTTATAAGTCAATGCAAAGGTTCAACACAAAATATATCCATATATTTCCATAAATAGAAAGCGTAACCAGTTGTATTATGTTCTTATATTTGCACTCACTTTATAATCCCCACTGGCATTTAATCAATTTCTTTCTCCTTAGCTGTGCCTTCATTTTCTCCAACGTATATCCTGCCTGAACGGTTTCTGTGAAAGAATGCCCGTATTTAATATTCGCTTTAACTCCAGCATTTACTTTTTTCATTTTTTTCTTTCTTTATTTTTTTTACATTATAAAAGCACATTTTATAATGGGATTGCCAAGAAGTTCACATGTATTTCCATAACTCCAAATTGATATGGGATAATAATATTTGGACATTCAAGAGGGCAGGCTGTTTAAAAAGGCTTCCTCTGGAACACTGAAGTTCCTTTCCATAAAGTATTTGAATGCAGTCATGTGTGTTTTATAACAGCTTTTCCTAGTCTGGTACTCTCTAGATGTATTAGGAAAACAACTCCCACAATTATAGCTAAAATAGATGGAGATGGTTCCTGCTTATTCT
This sequence comes from Laticauda colubrina, assembly GCA_015471245.1. Classification (NCBI taxonomy): domain Eukaryota; kingdom Metazoa; phylum Chordata; class Lepidosauria; order Squamata; family Elapidae; genus Laticauda; species Laticauda colubrina. Next base: position 113,846,358 of record BLBF01000003.1, on the reverse strand, counting down.
CACAATCCTCTTCTACTACACTGAACCTTCCAGCCTATCTCCATTGCTCCAAGAGTCTAAGTATGATTTCTTTTGTTTGAAGATAATGGGGTGCCATGTGTTCCTGCACCATTGAAAAATTGGGAAGATTGTCTCCTTAGTCTTTTAAAGAGAATTTTTAGCCACTATATCACATTTATTTTTTCCACAGCTTTAAATGGGGATGATAGAAATAACTATAGCTATCGTGAAACTGAGCACTTTTCCACAAGTGAATAATCAGGCAATTTAAATTTATTTAATCCATTTATAGATATGAAGAGACAGTTGTCAAAAAAGTGAACATAGTATTACTGATTATTAGAGATGGAATGAAGTAGAAAATGTCTCCTTTTTCATGTTAAGTCCTATATCTCTCTCTCTGACTTCAGTTTGAATATTTTATGTAGAGCACAGATGCTTCTTAGAATATGTAAAGGGCAGGAAATCACCAGGTTTTGTTTTTTTTTAATGAAAGAAACCCATAACTTTGTTTTCAACCTTAAGGCCCTGTCACACTGCCCAACGGATGCAAAACGTTAGTAAAAAGGAAACAACGGACGAGAAAAATGTTCCATTCGTTGTTATCCGCTCTCAGAAGGGGCGAAAATTTGCATAACCGGAGCGGATAACACAGAAAGGAACGGACGCGGGGAGGATGCAGGGTGGATGGAAAGCAGATGCAGAATGGAAGCCCAGTGGATGGAAGCAGATGGGAGCGGATAACACATCCGCTAGGCTTCCGGGGCAAAGCGGACGCAGAACAGAAAGAGCTCAGCAAAGAGGACGCAGAACGGAAAGAGCGGATGCAGAGCGGACGCAGAGCGGATGAAGCGGATGCACAGCGGAGGCACAGCGGATGCACAGCGGAAGCCGAACGGATGCCTAGCATTAATTGCGCATGCGGGGAGGATGCATTGCGTAAGCCCCGTGGATATAAGGGAAGCAACTCGGAAGCAGGTCATCATTCAGAGGAAAGACCTGCTGCCGGACGGATTGACAGCCTTGCCTGCCCTGCTTGCATGCCTGCCTGCAAGCCTTGCTGCCAGCCTTGCTGCAAGCCTTGCTGCCAGCCTCCCTGCCAGCCTTGCTGTCTGCCTGGCTTCCAGCCTTCCTGCCAGCCTTGGTGCCAGCCTTCCTGCAAGCCTTGGTGCCTGCCTGCCTGCAAGCCTGCCTGCCAGCCTGCCTGCAAGCCTTGGTGCATGCCTGCCTGCCAGCTTTGGTACCTGCCAGCCTTCCTCCAGCCTTGGTGCATGCCTCCTTGCCAGCCTTCCTGCCAGCCTTGGTGCCTGCCTCCCTGCAAGCCTTCCTGCCAGCCTTGGTAACTGCCAGCCTCTCTGCCAGCCAGCAACCCCACAACCATATGGAAGCACAGCAAGCCTCAGCCATCTGCTGCCAGGCCTTGCAAGAGGGACAGGGCTACCATCCCACCCCCGGCCTTCACTCTGGTTCTGCTGGGGCTTCTGCAGCACGGGCTCGCTCTTCTGGGACTGGGGCTTCTGCTGCTTCTGCTTCTGGAGGAGCTGATGACAAGCACTCCAGCACCAGCCATCTCCACAGCACCTGGACCCTTCACCCCTGAGACTGAGCGACCAAGAGGAGTGCCAGAGACTCATTTTTGTTTTATAGCTTGTTGTTAATAAAGTCTATTTTTGATTCACACACTTGCTTCATTTTTTTTAAAATAAAGTCTTGCTGGAAACTTTTAGAAATGGTTTAAGCCTTTGCATGCTTGTGGGATGGGTTGAGATAGCAGTGGGATGGGCAGGGATACCTTTGGAATGGGTAATAGCTGTGGGATAGACAAACCTCCAGTACAAGCATACTGGGACTGTATGGTCCACCCTCCCAGGTGCCACACCTATGGCCCTTTATTGTCAATAACAATGAAATTAATCATCCACACATGTCAACATAAACACAACTCTTTATTAAATGCCCTGTTCATTGTAGGCCCACCCAACATACATGGCCCAATCTCATCCGTGTGATGAGACAGGCTGAAGGAAGCATCCATTAATCATCTATCATCCTGTCTTGCCACTCCACTGCTCCAGCTGGGGAGTTGCACCAGTGTCTCAGGAGGTTGAGCTGCTTCTTCGCTTCATGTGAGGCTCTGTTGGGGCCTTGCACATCCTCAGTGTCGATCAGGTTTTGCCCTTGCCTCCATTCCCCAGGCTCCATGTCCCCATTGCCTTGCTGGAGGTCCACGAGCCTGTTCTGCAAGACTGGGTAGCAAGTGTGCATGAGATTGTGCAGGATGCAGCAAGCTCCCATGATCCTCCTCATGGTCTCTGGGCGATGCTGCATGGTGGTGAGAAGTACCTGGAGCCTGTTGGCCAGGATGCCAAAGGTGTTCTCCACCATCCGCCTTGCCCTGGACAGCCTGTAGTTGAAGATCCTCTCTTCATGGGTGAGGCATCTGGAGGTGTAGGGCTTCATGAGGTAGGTTGTGAAGGAGAAGGCGTCATCCCCCACGATGAAGTAGGGCACATCTTGCGTGTCATTGGGCAAGGGGTCTGGATCTGGGAAGCCCATGATGAGGTTGCATTCCAGCCCACCCTTGAGGTCACTTGCGTTGTATACCTGGGCATCTGAAGATGAGCCGTTGCCTGAAGCATCGATGTAGATGAACTTGTAGTCAGCATCGACCATGGCAAAGAGGATGATGCTGAAGAAGCCCTTGTAGTTGTGATAAGAGGACCCTGAGTTGGCTGGCGCTTTGCAGGCCACATGCTTGCCATCGATGGCTCCAACGGTGTGGGGGAAGTTCCACCTATGATACCACTGCTCTGCAACTTTCTTCCATCCTTCTTCAGTGGAGGGGCACTGGAGAATCTCCTCCTTGTATTCTTTGATGATGGCCTGCACCACCTCTCTGACCACAATGCTGATGGTGTTATGTGGCACCCTCCAGCCATACTGCATGCTCCTGTAGGTGGTCCCTGAGGCCAGGTGGCGCAGAGTGAGTGCCACCTTGAGCCCAGGTTCCAGGCTGGGCCAGAAGTTGGTGTTTGCCTTGGTCAACCTGGGTGTCAGGCGCTGCACAACTTCGTCAAACATGGCTGGAGGCATCCTCATGAAGTTCTGGAATGCCTGAGTGTCTTCGTTCCTGAGCTCCACCATCAGCTTGTTGTACAGTCCGTACTCTGCTCTTCTCCCAATCCCTCTTTGGACCCAGACGCTTCTTGGCTGCCTCTTTTTCTTCCCGTAGTAGAGTTCACAGAGCCTGTAGATGGCTTCGCACTGTTGCAGAAGGATGGTGGTTGCCAAAAGGACTTTGTTATGATCCACGGTGGACATGACTGGATTCTGTGGAAGAGGAAGAGGCAAATGAAGGCTGCAGAGGTCCGCACTGCAGGGCTGCTGTTCTGAAAGTGAGATCCAGATGAGTTGCTCCCCCCTTTTATAGGAAGTATAGGTTTTCCCCTAGGTGTCCTTTTGCATCCTCTAGGCATCCTCTAGACATCCTTCATATCCGGGATAGGTCCCCTCTGCGAACGTTTTTTCCGTTTTACATGTTTTGTTTCCATTCTGCATCCGCTAGGCATCCATTCTGCATCCGTTCCACATCCGTTCCGCTTCCTCCCTGCATCCGTTTACCTCTGGAGCGGATGGAGTTGCGTGGATGCACAGCGGATGCCTAGCGGATATAGCAGATGTGTAACAGATGCAGAATGGATGCCTCGCGGATGCCGAGTGGATGCAGAACATACGAATTGGATACATTTTCCGCTCAAAAGTTTTGAGCAGCTCAAAACTTTCTGAGCGGATGAAACGTCAATAAACGGATGCTGGACGGATAGAGAGGAAGCAAAATGTATGCAGTGAGTACAGAATGGATACATCGCATTAACCAACGGATGACAAGTGTTTTTCTCCGTTTTACATCCTCTTTCCATCCGTTGATGCAGTGTGACAGGGGCTTTAACAAATCATGACCTCAAATGTCATGTTGGAAATTAGGTTGTGCACTCTGGATGCAATAACACTGATGTGGTCTTTTGACTTTGGTCTTTAATATCTTAATTTTCAGATCCATGCACAAGTTATCTAAGTCATTTAGTTTCACCTATCCCAGTTCTGACTTTAGAAGTTTGAAAGCAAAAAAAAAAAAAAACATTCTTTACATGGAATTTTGTCTGCAGTACTAAATGATTATCAAACTGAGTTTGGCTATTCAACAGCTTGATATGTTCTAATGGGAATTTGGTAGTAACCACACCTTTTATAATATTAACTTAATTATTAACTTCTACAATGCATTGCTACTGGAAATGGGAAAGTAATCTTAAGACATGCAACTGATGTTTTCAGTGTCCTATAACTCAGGGGTCCCCAACCCCTAGGCCAGAGACCTGAACGGTGGTCTGTTAGGAACCAGACTGCACAGCTGGAAGTGAGTGAAACTGGTGAGTGAGTGAAACTGAAACCATTCCCCACCCACCCCCAGTCCATGGAAAATTTGTTTTCTACAAAACCATGCCAAAAAGTTTGGGAACCACTGTTATAGCTCAAAGCATTGATAATTTTTGTAGAACTCCAATAAACTATTTCAGTTATTTAAATCTTCCCAAAACAGAAAGGGCAATGTCATGTCCATGGGGCTCCCCTGATAATCCTAAATCACCATAAAACAAGAGTCACATGAAAAGCATTGATAATTTTTATAGAACTCCAATAAACTATTTCAATTATTTAAATCTTCCCAAAACAGATAGGCCAAAGTCAAGTGCATGGGGCTCCCCTGATAATCCTAAATCACTGTAAAACAAAAGAGTCTCATGAGCAATTAAAGTTTCATCATCCATTTTTTAAAAAAAGGAGGAAGCACTTAAAGATGTACTTTGGGTAATGCAGTGCAGGAGCTAGATTGTGTTTGGAGACCATGTACTAGATTACGGGTGTCAAACTCATGGTGTCAGATTGCCATCACGTGATGTTTCATAATGTTTTTTCCCTTTGCAGAGCTGGGGTGGGCATGGCCTGCATGTGATGCATCCAACCCATGGGCTGCCAGTTTGACACCCCTGCACTAGATGAACACCAATAAACTGAGATGGAATCCTGATGAGATGTTGCTAAGTGATTCCCAGGTCTAGGAAGTCAGAAACTGGGCAGTCTTAGATTGAATATATTTACTTGTACAATTCAATTTTAGGGCTACCTATCTTGACATAACAACTTTAAGTGGCTAGCAACAAATAAAACCACAATTAAAATCATATCAAAGCCACATAAAGCAATAAGGACAACCAAGTAAAAGCCAAATGTATAACTTGAAAATCACAAGTACTTGCACTACAACTAACTAGCCATCTTCAGCAAGCTTCCCCCTAAAGTCTGGGGATGGTACTAAATATATTGCTCTGATTTATTTTATTTATTTATTTATAAATTTTATTGGCTGTCTATCTTACCTCAGGGTAACTCTGGGTGGCTTATAATCATAAAAAATAAAAACGGTGAAAAGATAAAAGCATGAATAAAATACTATTCACAGCCAAATACAGCAGCCAGATAAAAAGATGGGGAGGGCAGAAGCAGGATGGTAGAGAGGTGCGATCTTTATTTAATAAATGCTCATGTTGCTGCTGTGGCTAGAAGTGGCTAATTTTTAACATTATATTGCTAGATAAGATTGTTTTTGGACTGGGAAAACTGGGATACAGTGATCTATACTGAGAACCCGGATTGTTGGGGGCAATATGCTGATTCTGTAAACTGTTTAAAGAGGTCTGTAAAGCACTGTGAAGCGATATATAAATCTAAGTGCTATTGCTATCTATACATCTGCAACAATGCAATCTACAGTAGACTGACTCCAACAAAGAATGGAATGGAAAGGAATTGAATGGAGTGTAGTAGAGTAGAGTAGAGTGGAATAGAATAGAATAGAATAGAATAGAATAGAATAGAATAGAATAGA
>BLBF01000003.1:113826034-113840401 GCA_015471245.1 Laticauda colubrina | reverse complement strand
ATAGAATAGAATAGAATAGAATAGAATAGAATAGAATAGAATAGAATTCTTTATTGGCCAAGTGTGATTGGACACACAAGGAATTTGTCTTGGTGCATATGCTCTCAGTGTACATAAAAGAAAAGATACATTCGTCAAGAGTCAAGAATCATAAGGTACAACACTTAATAATAGTCATAGCATGCAATAAGCAATCAAATCATACTTGGAAACATAATTTCTTAGTATGGTTTGACATACTGGTACAACATAATATGGCAGTTGTGAGATTCATAGGACTGGATTCACATTTCAACTATTTTCAGAGATGTTTACAGGCTTCTTTAAAAAAAACATAAGATGTTAAGAGTAGTAATATTGGTACTAGCATTTGTATGTTTATACCAGCAGTTCAAAGAAACCAATAATTGTACAAAAACCTCAATCCAGTATCAACAATAAAACAGAAGCATTATGCAATCCTACAATTTAATGGTAACAAGTATTCCCACAGAAAAGAAAACTTCTTGCAACTTTGTAAAACTCCTGAAAAAAAGAAGCATAACAGAGTGTTTTAACTCTTGGGGGACCAAAGCCAAATGTAGTTCAAATGGAAGTAATTAAACAACTTGAGCTTCGATGTTTCTCACAAAGTCTAGAAACATCCCAATCTTTGAAGGGACTTTTGTTTTTGCTGCTATTAGAAGACAGTTAGCAGACTGAAGATTTTCTTGGCCTTGTCACACTTACCTTGGAATGCCTTGCTTCTCTTGGGATATTATGCATTTTTTCTATTCCAGGTCTCTACATTATTTAACGCACATCTCTTTATTCAGATCTTTGGTTTGTCCCCTGGACTGCTATAGAGTGTTTTTTAGTCTTCTCTTCTGCTGCTGGCACTTTTTGTTATTGTGATCTACAACAAAAGGCCAATGCCAAATACACTTTGGTATAGATAGTGTTGTCTATACAGACAAGCACCTCCCACAGAATACCCCAGACTTAACTCTTGATAAGAAAAACCAAAAAAGTCTGGATGGTGGGCATCTAGCAGTGCCTGAAAACAGCAGAATAGAAGAGAAAGAATTGGAGAAAATCACAAAATGCAATGACCTGCAAATAGAAATAGAAAAGTATGTCAAAAGAGAGGAAAAATAGTACCAATATTAACAGGCACTTCAGGTGCAATCCCCAAATAACTGGAGCACCTCTTACATCCTGAGACAATACCTCTAACACTATTAACATTCACATTTCCCTATCCAGGTCTTTGGGAAGGGACTCAGTAGGCAGACAAAAATGCCAAATCCAGTCTGAACATTGGGCTGACTTATGTGATGAACCATAATAATATTTATAATTGCTGCAGTAGCCACATTATCTACAATGTTTATAGCTTTCCATTCTAATCTAGCTTGCCCTTTCCCTCTGGCTGAAGGGGAGGTGTATTGGGATGAATCTCCTTCTCCAATCATCTCTTCAAACTTATTGGGCTACTCACCAGCAGCCATTCATCAGCTTGGCAATTTTGCCACTTAGTGGATTCCCAAGATAAATTCTGTACAACCTCTCTTCTTCACAGCATTAAAGAGCTTTCTGACATCTCAAGCTTCCCACAAACAGAGTTATACAAGGGGAGCATAGAGATGCATTCACTGATCATGGTCCCTCTGTTAAAATGAAAAGAAAAAAAAATCAATTGCTTTCCATATTAGATTTCCTGTGCAATCAGGATTCTAAATAATGGGACAAGCTTTCGCCATCTAATTCAAAGGATGGGGTGGAGCTGAATAATACAAGAGGCAGGATTAATGAGAATGCTACTGGTTTCTCCTCACTCGAGAAGGACAAAAACATGAGAAAAGGATAATTTATTTGTTTCTATTTTTGCCACTACTCTTACATTAACCATTATTAATGAAGGTAACATCCATCTGGCTACTTTTAAAAACTAAGTATGTAGTTTTTATCTTTAATCAGAGTGGGTAAAATGATTACTGTATAAAACTGTAGCCTTAGGCTGTCTCTTGGCATATGCAGAGAATTTTCTTTGAAATTGATTCACTTCCAGTTCAATGACTTCCTTCTTAATATAATGTCAGAAAAAGGACGGATCATGATTTTTGTAGCTTTTAAAACTATTTGCAATTTTTAGCTTCCTCTTTTTCTTCATTTTTTCTCTTTCCATTGTTTCACTATGCCCCCAAATCAAAGTTCTCTGGGCACTTGTTACATTTTTTAGAAATAATAAAGTGTGCTATTCTTCCATTCATAATACCAAGAATGAAACCAGGAATGATTCAGATACATAAAATTATCCTTTTTCTTAAAGCAATCATGGATTGTTCAAATCAGCATGAGCCACTTAGGAAGAGTTGAAAAGAACACCTATATAGTGTGGTAAAGGGTTGCTTCTTCCAGCACTAGATACACCTGATTTAATTTTTGAGAGAAAAGAAATACCCGAGACATTAAACCTCTTATGCTCCACCTGATAGTGCAATATTGAAAAAAAAAACTGTTATTTGGCAGCAAACGGGATTATTAACTTCTAAAAGACACCATGTGTTTGGATGAGATAGGGAACAAAGCATTCGGCAGAGTGCTCATTGGATCAAAAGATGAATTAATCCTTTGAAGAAACTTAGCATTTCAAATCTGCAACTTTAAACAATCTACTAGGTTACAGACAGAGCCTCGGAAATACAGCCTAATCCTTTTCACCGCACTGAAAGATGATCTGCTGTTTTTGGTTTCAGACCTAGGAAGTTGATCTGCTGCTCCTGGTTTGAGAAAATGAGTGCAATCTGGAACTCTTTGTAGATGGAAATATAACTGACTTGAAGATAGCAGACATCTGGTGGGCTGTGGTAGAGGGAAGAAGCAAACGTGTTATGAGGAAGAAATAAATGGTAACACAAGCTTCAGTGCACTGTAAGGCTGAGGAATTCAATCATTGCGAATTCCAACACAAACCACTCTGGTGCATTCTTGTATCCCAAATTTTTACCAGAGTTATTGCAATCCTTGCTATTTTTCTACATATTGTGATTCCTACCATACTTATATGAACTTAACACATTTTGAGATGTCTTTCAAAATAATAGAATTATTAGTATACTGAAGATACCCTAATTTCCCAAGGTACTGAAGCTTTGCCTCATTCCTCTAGGCTGTGAGAGCCTAAGATGGGATAGAATAAGTTAACACTGAGCCCAAGCAAGAGACAGTTCATTGAGGCTTTTTGTCTGCTTCAGTAGTTTCTAACAATAAAGAAGCACAGGTCCAGACAGAGAAGGCCCATGATTTAGATATCTTTTTGGACTTATTTCTCCTGCTTGAACAAGAAAAGGCTTTGGCAGGGGCCTTTGCTCAGTTTTGATTAGTGTAGACTTTGAAAATGAAGAAAAATCAATATCTAGTCATTTCAAATGGTATATTTGTTCATCCTTTCAGATTGTGGAAGAAGATCAGAAAAGGAATACTACAAATCATTAACTTTTTACACAAATCATGTTGATGGGAAACAGTTGGCTTCTGGGATGATGTTTGAATTTCTAGATGATGGGTTGTTACTCAGGATGAGGTTCAACTCACAAGAATCAGTAATTGTCTATATATAAAGCATTGTCAGTTTGATTAGGAGGGTTTTAAATAGAATCCTGTGAAGCAGTAGATGAAATGTGTGATGTAAAGTCTTGGATAAAGACTTGAGCACTGTAGAAAATGGAAGTGTTGCTCTAACTGAGCCTTTTAAACCACTTAAAGATAAATCAGAAAGAACATTGGCTCCTGTAGTCCATGACCTTCACTGTATGTACACTAATGCTTAGAGAGTATGGGAAATAAATAAGATTGGTTTGGACTTTTAGAAAGAGAAAGAAAACTATGATCTAATATCTACAATGGGAGCCTGGTGGGATAACTCCAGCGACCTTTAATTGAATACAATTAAAGAATACAATTTGTTCAAAAGCAACAGAAATGATAAAATGGCAAGAGAGATTGCCCTCTGTGTTAAAAATATCCAGTCCTGCTGAAAAATCTAAATGAATGAATTTGGCAGTTCTGTAAACAGCATATCAATTAAAATATGTGGAGAAACAAAATATTGCTATTGGTATCTACTATTTCTTACCAAGGAAATAATATGGATGATGACTACAAAAACAGAAATGGTTCTCTCAGAGATGCTTGCACTGCAATTACAGTGATTTACAGTGTTGAGATATAAACCTTTGATTCTTTCAGTTGAAACTTTGGGGCCTAATGAAATGGACAGGATCCTTAGGACTGTGAGTTCAACCACTTGCTTTTTAGAGTTATGCCACTCCACTTGTTAAAGCAAGTAGCATTTGTGAATGGGTTCTCATGGTGGTGAATTCCTTCTTCAGTGAGGTATTTGTTATTTTATATTTTAAGGAAGCCTTGGTCTGGTCTCACTCCAAAAAGCTCATACAGAACTACATGATACTGGATTATTCCTTTTTGAGGGAAGGTGATTGAGAAGGTGGTTGCACAACAGCTCCAAGTAGCCTTGGATAAAACAGATTATCTGGATACTTTTCAATCAGGATTCAGACCTGGATGTGGGATGGAAATACAGTTGGTTGTACTTTTGGATGATCTCTGCCAAGAGTGGGATGGAAGTTCTGTGTCCATTCTTATCTTACTTTACCATTTGCCAATATTGGCAGATATCCATCATTGACCATGGTACCTTTCTAAATCAACTCAGGGAGGACAACACAATGTTGTGTTAGTTCACCTCCTTTCTCCAGAGTCAATTCCAGTCAATTGTGATTTGAAAAAAAAATCACAGTCCATGCTCTGTTCTCTCCTACTTAAGATTTTTTATCACTGGATGAGGTTAACTGTTGCCATGATGTGAGGTATCATCAATATGATATCCATCTCTGCCCTGACAAATTAAGCAATGCTGTGGACATGTTATCCCAATGCATGGAGGCTGTGATAGGAAACTGTAGGCTTCAACTGAATCCCGCAAACTAAGTGGCTTTGGGTTTTGAGATTCTCAAGTTCTGGAATTATGTCATCTTTAGTACTGGATGAGGTTATACTACTCTAAACAGACCCTATGTGAGTCCTGGATGCATGACTTCCACTCAAAGAGCACATGACAGTCATAGCTAAGAGGGCCTGCATACAACTTTTAATTCTAAGCAATTGTGCTCATTCCTAGATCAAAGGGCCCTACTCATGTTCACCAATTGAACCACTGTAATGCAGTCTAATTTGGCTGCCCTTGAATATCTGGAAACTTCAGCTGGTGCAAATGCAGTAACGTGAGCAGTGTTCATCACACATGTTACACCTCTGCTTCATGAGCTATATTGGTTACTAGTTTGTGCTTGAGTCCAATTCAAGGTGTTGCATTTGACCTTTAAAACCCTACATGGCATGGAATCAGGTTACCTCCCCAATTACATCTTCCCATCCCACTGAGATCTAGTACAAAAGTCATGCTGCAGATTCCATCAATCAGGAAATATTTGTTGTGGTTAGCCGGCAGCAGGTGCAGATGGCTGAGGAGAGCAAGGACTCAGGTGAGGGGTCAGGACCATTAGGGAGTGGGCTGCTGCCTTCAGAGTTTGTGGGGGCAGGCAGAAGTGATGAGGAGGTTTCCGAGGAGCCTGTGCCAAGTGCACGTGCGTGCAGGATTGCTCGGAGGAAAGAGCAGTCAGAACAGCACAGGACATTTTGAAACTCCAGCCTTGTGGAAATTCCAGTGTCCTGAGTTTCTGTTTCTGTTCTATTTGGATTGTGTTTGATTTGTTGGAAAAGGATGTGGGTCAGAATAGTATTAACCAATGGTCTTTAAAAGATCTGGTTGTGTCATCAAGCCTGGGAACTCCAGCAACTATGAACTAATATTATTATTAATATCCTGTCATCTATTATTTTTTAAATCTGTGTTTTAGAGTTTTTAATGTGTAATAGTTGCCATTTGTGAACTATTGTTTTTTACATTTGTTGTATGCCTCCAAGAATCACTTGTTTTGCAAGATGGGTAGCTTTATACATTTGAAAACTAAATAAATAAACCAATAACCTGACTTGCTGACAGCTTCTCCTTGAAAGATTGGAGAACTGTACCAAAGAGAATCACTATCATTGCCTTTATACAATCATCCCAAAAGAATTAAGGAAGTAATAACAGCAGGAACATTGGTGAAAAGTAATCATATAATGGTGGAATTCTTCCTTTTAAGGGAAACCAGAATTGAAAAGAAAAACTCAATCTGTCTGCTGAAAGAAAAGAGTAAGATGCTCAGAAGTTACAAAGAAAATGCATCCTCTGCCCAGTGCCTATTGTGATTCAGTCTTCTCCAACCAAAAAAAAATACATGTTCCACATGAAAACTATGAAGAGTAACATAAAAAAAATCAGAAGCATGGCCAGGGAATGGCTTTTTTTTTAATGCATTATATTACATGACTTTAAGTTTCCTAGACTAGGTACTGGGACAACTGTTAAAATAATAAGCTAGGTAAAATGGTATGTGGGAATGACCTTGGGAAACAGATGAAGAGCTGCAGACTAAAAAATAGTCAGACAGGTGGCAGAAGAAAGAGGGGCAAATGTTTCAGAAGGGACCCTCCCTAATTTTGTGGAATGCAAAAGCGAGGGAAGAGAGGTGTATTTTCAGGGCTTGCAAGAGTCTATTCTTGTAATCTTACAAGAGAAATATGTGTTTTTTGTCTGGATTCTCTTACAAGGCTGACACAAGAAGACCCAAGTTTAATCCTATTTCCACCATGGACTAGATCTTGTAGGATTGTTGTGAAGATCATATGGAACTGCCCTTATTTTGGTTCTTGTTTTATTTATTTATTTAAAATAATCTATCTCTTCTTCATTTTCCCCACTTTTAACCATCCACTCTAGGATCAGAAGTCACCGGAGTGCGAGAATGATGCTGCTAATTCTACTGCTTTATTTCTCTCTCTTGTCTCCTAAGAATGAGTGTGATTTCAGACTTTATAGTTCAGATTCCCCCTACATTATTTTTTGAAGGGCAGTTTATAAGGTATTAAAAGGTAACACCAAAGAATAATTAGTGATCTGGCTGGATCAATGCCATGGTTGTTTATAGCCTGCAGGCCACCAATCCTCTTAAGTTTGCTTCCTGCAGCTTCATTTTTCTGCAGTTGCCCTGCAATGAGGTTGTAAGAAATGTAAACCTTCCTGACTCCCAGATTCATGCCTGTTATTTTGCCCAGTCAAGACTTTAGTGTTCAATAAAGAATTCCCAGAGAACTTACTGGAACAGTAGGAATGATAATTTGGCCAAAAACAACCACAGATTATGAATCTGAAAAGAGAGGAAACAATTTGCTTGTTTCTTTGTTCCTGAGTGGACTATTTTTAATCCAAAACATTGTAAGATCAAATTTAGTTATACATTGCTATTTTTACATTGAATGTGCTCTGTATAGAATGTGTGCAAAGCTGATGAATATGATGATAGCTTGAGATATCAGATGAATAGCTTTTCCTAGAAAAAATGCCTTTTAAACACTGTGTACCTCTTTCGTTTCATGGAAATGTGACTTCAGGGAATTTTTCTCCCATAATGTAAGATCAGTTAACAGGATGCTTTAAAACATTGATGCAAGTCAGGATATTTGACCTGAGATAGCAAAGCAAGACTACAGGTGTTATATGCTGTGCTTTCAGCATATAAGCACATGCTATCACAAAGCATATTTCTCTATGAAACTGGTGAAATGATCTTCTTGGTGCCTTCTATTTGAAACAAAATTCTTTGCTGAACTGAATCAGAAATATAAGATCCATTCCTATTTTCTGGATTTCTGCCGAAGAGACAAATTAAAAACAATATGAGAATAATTTTAGACACACTGGAATACTATGAGGCACATCCCAAAAAGCAAATGGCTTTGATGTTTTTAGATGCACAAAAAGCCTTTGATAATGTGAATTGGCATTTTATGCTGCTACAATTGGACCAAATGGGCTTCGGTAAAAAAATTACCCAAGCCGTAGAAATGATATATTGTAAACAAACTGCAAAGGTTATGATAAATGGAGAGTTAACAGACTTTATAGATATAAGAAAAGGAACTAGACAAGGCTGTCCACTGTTGCCTCTGTTGTTTGTGTTAACACTGGAAGTGCTGAATAGGAACATCAAAGAAGAAAAAGAAATAAAAGGAATGAAAATTTAAAAAGAAGAGTATAAATTGTAAGCTTTTGCAGATGACATGGTATTCATATTAGAGGATCCATTGGAGTCAGCACCTAAACTGATAGAAAAGATAGAATAGTATGGGAAAGTTGCAGGTTTGAAAATAAATAAAGATAAAACAAAGATTTTAACAAAGAATATATTAGCAAGAAGAAAGAAAGAATTGGAGGAAATTTTGGGGATCCAGGATCCAAATAAGATTAAACATTTAGGGATACATATAATATCAAGATGTAGCACACTTAAGGAGGACAATTATCTCAAACTTAAACAACAGATTACAACAGATTTGATAAAATGGGAAAAATTACAATTATCATTGTTTGGGAGAATATCTACAATTAAGATGAATGTATTGCCTTGAATTTTATATTTATTCCAGACAATTCCAATTAGACTAGGAAAAGAATTTTTTGAAGATCTAAATAAAACAGTGCTAAAATGTATTTGGCAGGGGAAGAAAGTGAGAATAAAACTTAAACTGTTACAAGATGCAAGGATAAGAGGAGGATTGTCTTTGTCCAGTTGGGAATTATATTACCAGGGGATGAGTTTGATGTGGGTAAAGGAGTGGATATCGCTTAAGAATATTAGACTTTTGAATTTAGAAGGACATGACTTGCTGTTAGGATGGCATGCCTTCCTCTGGTATAAGAGAACTAAAACGCAGGGGTATTTTAGAAGACATTATATTTGAGAAGCATTGTTTTTAAACTGGGATGAGATAAAAAAGCAATATTATCTAAAAATTCCACTATGGTTATCTACTATTGAAGCTTTTCCTTATTCAATAATATATAAAAAGGAACAAACAGTTAGATATGGTGAGATAATGAATGAAAAGGGTGAACTTAAATCTATGCAAGCTTTGGAAGAACAAGGTGTAAAAATGAATTGGTTTTCATATTTGCAAATGCAATCTAGATTTGATAAAGATACTAAAACAGAAGATATCTATGATAAGTTGACTGATTTAGATAAAATTTTGACATATACTGATGAAAAAGTAATTTAAAAACTCTATGGACATTTGCTGGAGTTTAAATTAGAGGAAGAACAAGTTAAAGAAACAATGATTGCGTGGGGAAAAATTTTGGATATGGGATTGATCTAGATAAATTGCAAAAATTGTGGTCTCAAAATTATAAAATGACAATGTCAACTGCATATAAAGAACATTTGTATCAGATGTTTTACAGGTGGCACTTAGCCCCAGCGAGAATTGCGAGAATGTTCAAGAATAAATCAGACAAATGTTGGAAATGTCATCAGATACCTGGCTCATATTACCATATACGGTGGACATGCTCACATGAAAAAAAGATACTGGACTATAATCCACACATGGTTGGAAAAAATGATAAAACAACACATAGACTTTAAACCTGAGATATTCTTATTGGGAATTATACCAGAAATATACAGTAAATAATTGAAATATTTGATTGTAAATGTTTTAACAGTGGCTAGGATTGTATTTTCTAAGAATTGGAAAAATGAAAAAACACCTATGCAGGAGGAAATTATTAAGAAAATCATGGACTGTACTGAAATGAGTAAATTGACATTTGAAATTAGAAAACAAGAAGACAAACAATTTTATGGACAAACAATATGGGATTTATTTTATCAATTGTTAGATAAAAAACATGCTAAAGAAATAGATTAGGAAGCTTTACAATAAAAAGTTAACAGATTGAAAAAGAAAACATTATAAAAAATATAAACATTGGATGAATGTATAAGATTAAAGTATAATGAAATTTAGAATACCTCATAAAGAATGATGGAAAAATAGTTTAGTCAAATGAATGATTAATGATTGATACCACATAAGCACATGCTAGATTGATAAGGTGAGAATTTATACAACTTGTGAGTAATAGTAAAAAAAGGATAGCACAAAAATTGTAACCAATTGACACACTGTATATATATAATTGAAAGATGGTTTTATGTTTTTATGTTTTTATGTTTTATTTGTATGTTTGTTGTAAAAAATTAAAAAAAAAACTTTTTTAAAAAAGATCCAGTCCTATTTTGGCAGGGCAAGTACAACAAGTACATTTCAAACAAATTGTAGATGGGACTGCTGTTCTATGTAGACATGTGTACTAGTTTTTTGCAGGTTCCAGTGGACTTCTAGATGTTGCTGAACTACAACTTCCAGCAGTCACAGCCAACAAAGATCAGCAACATCTTGAAAGGCAATATATTCCTATCCATAGCGAGAAAGATGAAGCTGCCCCATTATGATTATTTTTCTATAGGAAAAACATTCCCAAATGTATGACTAAGACACACTACTAATTCACATTGTTTTACTTTCAGCATAAAATGCATGACTAAGATGCATATTTTTGTTGCAATTATTTATTACAATTCTTCCAGCCTTGAAAATGCTTTGAATATTGCAATTTAACCTTGATAAGCAGATGTTCAGACATTTTTGGCAACCTCTGGTTCTTTATAGGTTAGCTCTCTAATATTATTTGATAATTCTCCCATTTTGGCTTTGCAGATCATTAATGACCATATTCCATATATGTGTGCATATGTATATATGTATATATAGAGACACACCCATCCATTGATTTGCATATTTGATATATCCATGGTGGAATTGTCACGGTAAAGAACTTTCTTTGTACTCCAAAATCAAGTACATTGTCCTGCAACAATGCCTTAAGGGCCTGTCACATAGGCCGACGGATGCAAAAGGTATGTAAAAAGGACACAGCGGATGAGAAAATTTTCCATCCCTTGTTATCTGCTCTCAAAAGTGCCCCAAATTTGCATAAACAGAGCGGACAACAATGGAAAGGAACAGATGGGGAGAGGACGTAGCCAGGATGTTAAGTGGATGCTCCATGGAAGCCTAACGGATGGAAGTGGATGGAAGCGGGTGACATGTCCGCAGGGCTTCTGGGGGAGCACAGCGAAGCAGACGCGCAGTGGAAGGAGCGGATGCCGAGAGGATGCCGAGCAGATGACGCGGATGCAGAGCGGACGCCGAGCGGATGCAAAGCGTTCACTGCGCATGCAGGGAGGATGCATTGCGTCAGCCCCATGGATATAAAAGGATGCAGCTCACAAGTAGGTCACCATTCAGAGGAAAGACCTGCTGCCAGACACAGCTCCAGCCAACAACCATGGGGAAGAAGAGGAAGCCTGTGCCATCTTCTGCCAGCCCTGGCAAGAAGGACAGGGCAACCATCCCACCCACTGGCCCTGAATCTGCTTCTGCTGGGGCTTTTCCTGCTCGAGCTGACTCTGCTGGTGCTGGGGCTTCTACTGGTGCTGCTCCTGGTGCTGGTGCTTCTGCTGGTGCTTACTCTGCTGGCGCTGCTCCTGGTGCTGGTGCTTCTGCTGGTGCTTACTCTGCTGGCGCTGCTCCTGGTCCTGCTGGTCATGCTGATGCTCCTGGTCCTTCTGGTGCTGCTGGTCCTGCTGGTCCTGCTGGTCCTGCTGGTGCTTACTCTGCTGCTGATGATCCTGGTCCTGCTGGTGCTGCTGGTGCTGCTGGTCCTGCTGGTCCTGTTTTTGCTGCTACTTTTGTTGTTGCTGCTGTTGCTGGTGGTGGTGTGGTGGAGCAGCCCCTAGAACCTCGAAGCCCCTCTGATGAGGGCCCAGAAGGCCCTGCCAGAGGGAGAAAGAGGCATACGTGAGAACGGGAGAGGAGGCAATACTCCATCGAAGAGGAACATGAGGATGAGGTGCTCGAATGGCTGAGGGAGAACGAGTATCTATGGTGGAAGGGACACAGGCTCTATCAAGACACCAAGAGGAAGCAGGCAGCTTGGAGAGAGAAGGCGGAGAGCCTGGGCTACACTTCGGAGGTCCTCCTCGGGTGGTGGAAGCACATGCACATCTGGTATGGGAAGCTGCACTTCAAGAAGTCTGGCCAGCTCACTGACCAGGAGACCTACGAGATGGCCAAGTGCAGCTTCTTGGAGGGTGAGATCCGCCACCGAGGAGCAGCCCATCTGTCTACCCTCTCTCTCAGGCAGCCCACAGAGAGCCAGTCCTCTTCTGGCCAAGAGTCAGCTCCTGTGTCCAGGCAGGTATCTGTGGAGCGTCCCAGGACGGAGACCCCCCCGACAGCTGCACTCCCCATGGCGGAGCACATGGAGGACCCCCTGACACAGTGGGAGCAAGGAGAGGGCATTTCCACCAGAGACCAACCCACACCCACCCCTAGCTCCACCTCCACAGAAAGCAGGCAGAGAGCCAGACCGGAGGGGCAGAGCCACACTGTCCTGCTAGAGATCAGGGACACCATCAAGAGCAGCATAGATCTCCTCTCTCAGCTGGTACACACCGACATACCATCCTCAAACCGCAAGCCCTTCCTCACCTATGTCAACCAGACCCTCATGGACATGTCCGAATCACAGTACCAGGTGATAAAGGAGAGGATCACTGATCTTCTGCACAACCCTCTAGGCCCAGCTGAACCTGCTCCGACCCAGTCCAGGTCTGCTCCTCCACCCCAGGTGATATCACAGCCCTTCCAAGGCTTTCCACAGCCCCTCACCTACCAAGGCTACGGCTACCAGGAGTTCCAGCAGCACAGGCAGCCCTTCCCAGTCCAGGCACAGGTTCATCAAACACCACCGATGCCACCGATGCCACCGAAGCCACTGACGCCACAGATGCCACCCACGGCACAGATGCCACCCACACCACAGATGCCACCCATGCCTCACCTTGCTCAGCTGCAGACCAGACACCAACTACACTCCTTCTTCCTCCACCCCACAGCCAACCCCGGCCTCAGAACATCTGTCATCAGTCTTGGGACTGACACCCCATGTCATGGAGGAAGGGGCTCCCAACATCACGGGACTGAGCCAGCTCTATGAGAGCTTCCTCCACACACCATCCCCTGTTGTCCTCTCGGGACCAGGCACCCCAATGGCGCCTCAGACCAGCACTCCAGCAGCAGCCACCTCCATAGCACCTGGACCCTTCACCCCTGAGATGATGGGCACGCCTCAGAGTGACTGAGAAGAGCGCCAGAGACTGGGTTGCTACCTGTTGACTTTATCTTTGCTTGGGACACTTTTCTTGGGTCATTTTGCTTTTACAGTTTGTTATTAACAAAGTTTATCTTTGCTTCACACACTTGGTTCATTTATTTTCGTAAACAAAGTCTTGGTGGAAACTTTTAGAAATGGTTTAAGCCTTTGCATGCTTGTGGGATGGGTAAGGATAGCAGTGAGATAGGCAGGGATACCTATGGGATGGGCAGGGATACCTGTGGGATGGGTAATAGCTGTGGGATGGGTAAGGATAGCAGTGGGATAGATAAACCTCCAGTGCAAGCATAGTGGGACTGTATGGTCCAACCTCCCAGGTGCCACACCTATGGCCCTTTATTATCAATAACAATGTAATCATTCATCAATACATTTCAACATAAATACAACTCTTTATTAAATGCCCTGTTCATTGTAGGGCCACTCAACATACATGGCACAATCTCATCAGTGTGATGAGACAGGCTGAAGGAAAAATCCATTAAGCATCTATCATCCTGTCTTGCCATTCCACTGCTCCAACTGGGGAGTTGCACCAGTGTTTCAGGAGGTTGCACTTCTTCTTCCCTTCACGTGAAGCTCTGTTGGGGCCTTGCATATCCACAGTATCTATCAGGTTTCACCCTTGCCTCCATTCACCAAGTTCCATGTCCCCATTCCCTTGTTGGTGGTCCACAAGCCTGTTCTGCAAGACTGGGTAGCGGGTGCGCATGAGATTGTGCAGGATGCAGCAAGCTTCCACAATGTTCCTCACCCTCTCTGGGCAATGCTGCATGGTGGTGAGAAGTACCTGGAACCTGTTGGCCAGGATTCCAAAGGCATTCTCCACCATCCGCCTTGCCCTGGACAGCCTGTAGTTGAAGATCCTCTTTTCACTGGTGAGGCATCTGGAAGTGTCGGGCTTCATGAGTAAGTTCTGAGGGAGAAGGCGTCATCCCCCGCGATGAAGTAGGGCACATCTTGCATGTCGTTGGGCAGGGGGTCTGGATCTGGAAAGCCCATGATGAGGTTGCCTTCCAGCCCCTCCTTGAGGTCACTGGCGTTGTATACCTGGGCATCTGGTATACGATCCTCCTCACGGTCTCTGGGCGATGCTGCATGGGGGTGAGAAG
>BLBF01000003.1:113779924-113819100 GCA_015471245.1 Laticauda colubrina | reverse complement strand
AGATAGATAGATAGATAGATAGATAGATAGATAGATAGATAGATAGATAGATAGATAGATAGATAGATAGATAGATATAGATAGATACAAACAGACAAACAAATGATAGATAGATGATTGATAGATGGGTAATTGATGTGTGTGAGAGAGAGAGAGAGAGTGGGAGAAACAGACAGACAGACAGACAGGCAGAGGCAGAGGCAGAGGTAGAGAGATAGATTCAGCAGATTGGTAAGATCATTTTTAAAAAGGACTCCATAGTATGTTTAAAGTCTATGTATGAATAAATATTTTTGGACCTATATCCTCTGGGAATGATCATCCCCATCTCTATCTTCAAGTTTAAGTAATGAGGATGAATGGAATGAGATCTTTAATCACCCACCGGAGATGGCGTATTGCATTATTGTATTAATTGCTCAAGCTGTTGCTATTACAGCTGCTGCAATGGATCACATTCTCTCAAGGCAAGCTTTATATTTATATTTTAACATAGGTGACCTTCACAAGAATACAAAAGAAATCTGGAACACGAATGGATGTACTGCATTTGGTAACAACTGATAATTCATTTCATAAGAAGCTTTATATTTCACTTATCTGAAGTCATTCTTCAGAAGCAAATCCATTCATGAAGTCTCTGATTATTTCCAAAGCAACAAGGTGAATTCCAAATGAAGTCTCCACAATTTTAAGGTTATTTTCCTTTCAAATAGAATTGTTAGTTATATAAATTTTAAGGTATAAGTGTAGATATTAAAACTATCAGAAAGTTTTCACAGCTGCTATTTGAATCTGCTAAATAGATCCTCTCATTCCACAGTATTTATCATGGAAATTATAATAATATGAAGTACATCTGATCTGTGGCTATTTTTAAAGTAAATTTCAATTACAACTCCTCACAAAAATCAACTTAGTTATTTTCCCATGTAATCATTATCAGCAGTAACAACTATTATGCAATTGCAAAAAAGAAAGAAGAAAAATTTAGATTTTGTTCTAGTGCAAGACAAGAAGCAAGGTTTAGACTTGATAATGTAAGTAATATATCAAAATGTTTTGATGAAAATGAAAAAAATATTCTGGAAATGGATGAAAAAAATTAAGCAAGGGGGCACCGTAGATTAACTGAAACTAAGAAGAAAAGTAAAGAAATATATTCTGAAGTGAGAGAATGCTAGAAGTGTTTTAGAGATATATACAGTATATCTAAAGTCAACTCCTATAAGCCAATTAAATTATGTTTTATTTAAAAAATTTCAGGTAAATGTTACTGTACCTAGGAATGAGTTATTCACAGAGTTATTAGATATGTTTTGCAATCTTTCATTGGGATTTTCATATACCTGAAACAGAGATGGCTCTTATGTTTCCTGCATAACACATTTTCTTCACAGACCCAACGAATGCTTCTTTGCAATATACATCAATCCAAAGCAGACCTTCAGCGCAAATTCCCCTTCAGGATTTCTGGCCAACCAGCATGGGATCTCACAAATAAACAGAGCTGCAGCTCAGTAGGTGAACTGAGACTAAATCTATTTCACCCAAAATGAGATGGAAAGTAAAGGTCAAGCTTGCTTAGCAAATTGGTCGACAAATACCAAAGCCAGTCACTTCAGGACAACACAAATGATTTATTGGTTAGCTTAACCAAATAAATGTGCATTTGGGGGGTGGGGGGGTGGAGTGAGGAGGTAGTACATCTTTTCACTTAGAACATTGGCTGAAAATGTTTTTTTATAGCAGTGTTTTCTGAATGCTTTCATATATCCATTAAATATTCTCCTCCTCCACTTTCTACTTATTGTGTTAATGTTATTCAAAGCATATTTCAGTTGTGATTAATTTACCTTTGGTATTTTGAGGGATAGCAGTGGGAGAAGGACTGCCTTGATCTCCTAGCTTTGAGCTTCATGACACATCTGGTCGGCCTCCACAAGAGACAGAATGCAGCTGGACGGGACTAGGACTGGTCTAGTTCAAATATCTAGCTCATTGTCATTTTTTTTCTGACTTAAATTTGAAAGTACAATGGAGGATATAGGTTTTGTTGCATTCAGCATGTCTTTAAGCCTTTCGACGGTATTCAGAAAGCCAATTCTATTAAATCATGGGCACATTATTTATCTTGGCCCAGGATCCTGAGGATAAAATTGCCAGAGGCCTTGTACACATTTCCAATCAATTATATCAAATCCAATGAACAAGTTTCTCAACTTGACTGGAGCATGTGGAGAAAATAACCAGCACTGAGATTCTGTGCAGGTACACTTGGAAATAAATTCCCTGGTTTCAATGGGACTGATTCTTCCATGGACAAAGTTCAGCTATGGCTTGGCTACCACTCAGTCTTGGGATTGTGATTAATAGCATGCTGGAAATAATGTTTTATTGCAGCTTTACTGTTGCTGTTGCCTATGAAATATAATTGTAGCAAAAATCTAATATAATATTTGCAGATTTGATCCTGTCTCATACTGGAGTAACACTGGAAAATTTCAGAGTAAAGCAAGAAAAATAATCAGAAGCTAAGTGTCTTTTGTAAAGGGAATAAGAAGATGAAGTATGAATAACATTATGGACACTAGCAAAAGTATGTAGACTTATGTACCACTCCATAATGCTTTACA
This sequence comes from Laticauda colubrina, assembly GCA_015471245.1. Classification (NCBI taxonomy): domain Eukaryota; kingdom Metazoa; phylum Chordata; class Lepidosauria; order Squamata; family Elapidae; genus Laticauda; species Laticauda colubrina. The sequence goes on along the minus strand of BLBF01000003.1, from coordinate 113,816,464 downwards.
GAACTCTCTGAATGGTTTACAATGTCAGCATATTGCCCTCAACAATCTGGGTCCTCATTCTGCAGACCTCAGAAGGATGGAAAGATGGGTCAACCTTGAGATCTCTCAGAATCAAACTCCAAGCTGTGGCAGAGTCTTCCTGCAATACTGCATTCTAACCACTGCACTACCGGGGCTCTAAATCGGGGGGAACCAACAGGAATCAAATAGAGAGCTTGTTCTCTTTTCAGTTTGGTGGCAACTGTGAGCAGAACCGAAGCCATGTTGGATGGCCCATTGAATTGAATAAGGAAGTGTGTCTCAAAACTCAGTAGTTCTGCTAAATAAGAAGTGTTCCAGTTTGTGCACAAGAGAAAAAACAAGATAAGGCTAGAACAATGGGGAACTGTAGTAAAGTGCTGCGATGTCAGAAACCGTAGAACTACTTTTGCTAGATAAGGAGCTAGTATGGACCTTCAAAATACATGTATCAATTTGAAAGCAGAAAGAATGTGAGCCAAGGTCTCGTAAGAGGGGATAAAAATGCTGCCTGAATTTTGCTCTGTGTTTCTTCTATGCCTGAGGGAACCCGTCTCTGCAGACACGTGAATAAAACCTTGTTTTCCTTGGATCAACGAATCTTTTGGTGGTTTTTTATCTGCTTCCACCTCACAATTTGGCGCCCAATGTGGGGCCCCAATGGAATTTCGACTGGAGAAAAGGGACTGGGTAAGTGTGGCGCCACCGCCTCCCATTGTAGAGGGGCCCCTCCCTTGTCTCAGTTGGATCCCGGGGTAACTGCACTCAGCAGATGATCCTTGGAAACAAGAGAGAGAGAAGCCGGCTTGATGCTCTGGGAGTATTGTTGATCACCTGAAGTGGGGACGCCCACACTCCTTTCGTCTCCGGGAGACCAGGGGTGTATCAGGTGAGTTTGTTGCCTTTTGGGATAGAAGAAGGGATATACTGTCCTTAAACTCTGGGAATCCAGCGACTGCTGGAGGACAGTGTAAATCCCTGAATTGGGAATCTCTGGGAGATTGTTGGCGGGCAGCGTGGAGAATGGGAAAGGGACAAAGCAAGTGTGAAATGTTCCAAGAGGGAATGGGTATTGAGATAGAAAAGACCCCGAGAAGGCTGATTCCGACTGACTCCCCATTGGGTCAACTACTACAACAATGGTCATTGCCCCATCTGAGGACTTACACTCGGAGTCTAGAGAAAAAGAAAATGATCTACCTATGCCAAAATAGGTGGCCGAAGTATCCCCTAGTAGACCCTGAGTTTCCTTACCACTGGGATCCCGAAGGGAATACCAGCACGTACTGGATAACTCAGTTGAAAGAGTATATAGTGAAACACTGGATGAAGGAGCAAATACCCTATGTGGAGGTATGGTATCATGCTCACTTTGAAGGTCCAGTTCCACCAGAAACAGAAGTAGGACAGTTTGTCAGCAAGGTGGAGGAAAGCGAAACTGAGGACTGGATGGGGAGTCCACCGGCATCGGCTCCGGCAGTCCCGGCACTGCCGCCCCTGCCACCCCTGCCAGCTCCAGTTGCCCAGGCTCCACCTCAACCTGCATATCCAGGGCTCAGAAGGGAACTGGCTCAATTAAACAAGGACCTAGAGAATTTGACTCTAGGAGGAAGGTCGGCCAATCCCGTGTCAGCTTTCCCAGTCAGAGAAGTCCCAAATGGCATGAATGCGCAGGGGAATCCAGTCACCATTTTTGTGGCTGTCCCCATAAAATCTGCTGAGTTACGGGATCTGAAAAAGACCCTTCCAAAACTCCATGAGAATGCTCATGAAGTGGCGGAACAGTTGGAATTGTTTCTGGGGCCCAATGAATACACATACCAAGAACTGATGTATATTCTTGGACACCTTTTCACCCCCGAAGAGAGGAACCTCATTAGGAGGGCAGCAATGGCTGCCTGGGATAGGAGACATGCAGGGCAACAGGGAGCAGTGGCTGCAGACACAAAGTTCCCCATAGCTGATCCAAATTGGAACATCAATGATGATGCTCATAGGGAGCACATGAGAGATATGAAACACATGATCATTGAAGGAATTAAATTGGCCATCCCTCAAGGGAAAAACTTGACCAAAGCATTTGAAATAACACAAGGAAAGGATGAGTCCCTGGGGGATTTCTGTGCTCGGGTCCGTGAAGTGTTAACCAAGTACTCCGGAGTAGAGCCAGAAACCCCTGCCTTCGAGACTCTCCTGAAGATGCAATTTGTCACCAAAGCATGGCCAGATATCCAGAAAAAGATCCAGAAGACAGAGGGATGGACTGATTTGGGCATGACAGATTTGATGAGAGCAGTCCAACAAGTTTTTGTGAACTGAGACTCAGTTAAAACCAAACAGAACTCTCAGATGATGGTAGCTGCTGTGCAAAGGGCAGCCAAGAATGAAGTTAGGAAAAACAGGAAGACCCAGATGTCAGATCCGAGGCCAAGGTGGAGAAATGAAAGATCTCCCAGCAGGGAGTGGAGACCCCCGGTTAGGCGAGGAGGTCCAGGGGGCAATCGAGGCGGTCGATTCCAACGGCCGTCCCAGAGTAGAACTTGCTTCAGATGCGGAAAAGAGGGACATTTTGCACATGAATGTCCCAAAACCCCAGAGGAACGAAGCTATGCCCTATACGATTAGGGAAGTTCCCGTGGGGAGCCACTGGTAAATGTGTTAGTGGGTCCTGACCAATAGGAACGGCTGTTCCTGATCGACACCGGCGCAAGCCGGACATCTGTATGCGATCCAGTAGAGGGAGCATGCAGGTCAAAGCAGACTTTAAAGGTGGTTGGGGTGAGTGGGAAATCCCAAGAGGTCAAGATTTTGGAAGAGGTGAGATTGGAATTGAATGATGTGGTTACTAAAACTGAAATATTATATATTCTGGATTCAGGGGTGAACTTGCTAGGAAGAGACTTGTTGGATGTTTTTGGAATAGAATTGTGGGATAGAAGGAAGGAAGTTCGCATGTGTATGCTAACAACGGAAGATGAGGAGAAGATATCATCAGATGTGTGGGCAGGAGGTGAAGGGGTTAGTAGGATGGCAATACAGCCCATTCAGATCAAGATACAACCAGGGATAACTAAACTGTGGACTCCACAATATTCTCTGAGCAAGAGAGGTAGGGAAGGGTTGAAACCAGTGATTGACAGATTATTGAAACAGGGACTGTTGGAACCTACTATGTCACCGTTCAATTCACCGGTTTTAGCAGTACTAAAAAAGGATGGGAAGTATAGATTAGTTAATGATTTGAGGAGGATCAATGAGATAGTGGTTCCTAGATTCCCAGTGGTTCCTGATCCCTATACCATCTTGGGGCGGATCCCCCCCAAAGACAAATGGTTTACTGTGATAGATCTGAAGGATGCCTTTTAGGCGTGTCCTTTGGAGGAGAGGAGGAGAGACTTGTTTGCCTTTGAATGGAATGATTCTGAAAGTGGAAGGAAACAGCAGTTGAGGTGGACAGTACTTCCTCAGGGATATACCGAGAGCCCTTTGTTGTTTGGACAGGCGTTGGAAGAAAAATTGATGTCGTTTGAGAGAGAGAAAGGAATCACCCTAATTCAGTACGTGGATGACTTGTTGTTAACTGGGGAGAAAGAGAAGGAAGTGAGAGCAGCTTCTGTGAGTCTGTTGAATTGGCTGAAGGAGCAGGGACTGAAAGTTTCAAAAGAGAAGCTTCAGATTGTTGAAAAAAAGGTGAAATATTTGGGACATTACATTCAGCAGGGGGTGAGGTCCTTGGACCCTGAAAGGGTGAAGGAGATCATGAGCTTGGCTCCTCCCAGGAACAAGACAGAGGTGCGGAAAGCGTTGGGATTATTGGGGTATTGTAGAATCTGGGTAGATCAATTCACAGTGTTGGCACAATTTTTGCATAGAAAGCTGCCTGGAAAGGGAGAGCACATAGAATGGGAGGAGGGAGATAGTGAAAGGTGGGAAGAGCTGAAGAAGGCTTTGTCAACCGCTCCGGTTTTAGCCTTGCCAAACCTGAAATTACCATTTCATTTGTATGTGGCGGTGGCTCAGGGAACAGCAGTTGGAGTCCTTGCCCAAAACAGGGGGGGGCAGTACCAGCCGGTAGCCTTCCTAAGCAAGGGTTTGGAGCCGGTTGTGAAAGGATGGCCAGTTTGTGTTCAGGCTGTGGCAGCAACAGCGATGTTGGTGGTGGAGAGCAAAAAGTTAACCTTTGGGGGAGCTTTGGTGGTGCATTCGCCTCATCAGGTCAACTCAATGTTGAGCCAGCTGGCTACAACTTGGATGACCGAAGGGAGGATACTGAAGTATGAAACCATTTTGAGAACCAGTCCTGATGTGGTGATAGGAACAGACAATAATCTAAATCCAGCAGAATTCTTGGAGGGGAGAATGCAGGCGTGGGAACCGGAAGACCATGATTGTCTATTGCAAGTGGAACTCGTGACGAAGGTTAGAGAGGATTTGGAAGAGACTCCTTTGGAGAAGGGAGAGAGGTGGTTTATAGATGGATCTAGCAGGGTAGAAAATGGGAAGAGAAAATCTGGGTTTGCAATAGTAACTGGGGAAGGTGAGGTAATAGAGAAAGGGTTACTCCCAGCTGCTTGGTCAGCTCAGAAATGTGAATTGTTTGCCCTGACCAGAGCCTTGGAATTGGCTGAGGGGATGAAAGTAACGATTTGGACTGATTCCAAGTATGCATGGGGGGGGTGCACACGTTTGGGAAAATCTGGAAAGAAAGAGGGTATATCAAGGCGGATGGGAAGCAAATAGAGCAAGTGCAGTTAGTAGAGCAAGTCTTAGAGGCATTGCAACTCCCCAGCCAAGTATCAATTGTCCATGTGAGCGCACATCAGAAGGGAAACACACCGGAGGTTGTGGGAAACCGATGGGCGGACAAATGGGCGAAGAAAGTTGCAGGGGAGATAGAATTGGTAATGGTATCTATACCAATACTGAAAAAGGAGGACGAGAGGGAGGAATGGGAGCCAGAGAAAAAGGAAAAGTTGGAGTTGGAGAAAGAGGGATGTGTCAAAACCCCAGAGGGATGGAAGACGTCGGAGGGAGTCAAGGTGGTGTCACCCATTGTTATGAGGGGAATATTGGAGAAAGTTCATGAAGGAGGACATTGGGGAACGGAGGACTTGGTCATGTCCATTAAATCACACTATTGGAGTCTGAGGATGTGGACAGTAGCTCAGAGCATCTGCTGGAAATGTTTGATTTGTTTAAAAGTAAATAAGAAAGCGGCACGCAAGAAAGAGATGGGAGGGCGACCCTTAGTGGGTTGGCCTTTTCAGAGAGCACAAATTGATTTCACTGAGTTGCCAGAAAAGGGGGGTTGGAAATACCTGCTTGTGATCAAAGATAAACTAACGGGGTGGGTAGAGGCTTATCCCACTAGAAGAGCCACAGCTCCCACAGTAACCAAGATCTTACTAGAACAGATTATCCCACGATATGGAATGATGGAAGCAATAGATTCAGACAGAGGAACTCATTTCACCCAAAAGGTTCTGCAAAGGGTAATGGAGGTGGTGGGGGTGAAATGGGAATTACACACGCCATGGCATCCTGAATCCAGTGGAAAAATTGAAAAAGCGAACGCGGAACTGAAGAAACACTTGACCAAACTACAACTTGAAAATGGCTTGCCATGGACAAAGAATCTTCCCTTAGCTCTGCTCAGGATCAGAACTTGTCCAAGGAAAGACACAGGGGTTTCTCCTTTTGAAATGCTGATGGGGAGAACCTATTTGGCCAAACTAGGCAATCCCATACCAGAGTTCAGGGACTTGTTCCTCCGGAAATATTTGCTGGCACTGTCTCGGTCTTTGCTTTCTCTTCACAAACAGGGACTGTTGGTGCAACGACCACCTTTGGCTGGTAGCCAGCACCCACACGAGGCTGGAGACTGGGTCCTGATAAAAACTTGGAGTGAAAAACTGCAACCTAGCTGGGAAGGTCCGTACCAGGTGCTACTGACCACTGAATCTGCAGTCCGTACTCGGGAAGGAGGCTGGACGCATTACAGCAGAGTCAAGAAAGCACCGGAACCAGAAAAACCTTGGAAGGCAATCCCAGTGGACGGTCAGCCGTTAAAGGTAACCTTGAAGAAATAGCCAGCAGAAACCACCATGGAGATGTCGGCTGAACTCTGGAGAGGACTATTTGTTGCAACTATATTTACATTAATACATCAAAGAAGTTCACAATATGTTGGACCTGCAGGTGACTTGGGAACAGACTTGTGGGATGACAATGTGTTCATAAAGGATCTCAAGAAGTTCTCATATTCCTTGAACATCACCAAGTGCTGGTTATGCATGCACCTGCCAGGAAGAACAGGTGAAGGATTAATCCTACACGCAATTCCACTTGATCAGAACAGACTAAGACCACAGGGGCACGGGACAGAAAAATATGGTGTAGAACGAAATATAACAGGAAGGATTTTTGTTCATTTAAGGGAAACGGCGTGTGTGTGTTTTAGGAGAAATGAAACTAGAGGGCTCCATTTAGGAGATTGGGAAAAATGTAATAAGACTTTTGATATGCCATCATCCTGTAGTAACCATAGCTATACCAAGAGTTATCATAAATTAGATTATTTTAATCAAGATCAGTATCAGATGTGTATGCATTTTGAAGATATGATCAATTGGACCCGAACATCACAACAGACCTATGCTATGGAAAACTTTAGGTGGGTATTGTGTGGGAAATATTCATACAGGGAGATGCCACCTTACTGGAGTGGCACATGTACACTCGGGTATGTGATACCGGTGATATATAAGCTTGATGGCCTTCCCCCAAGGCCGGGTACGTAATAAAAGAGACCCAGAATCTGGCCTTACCCGGAGACTCTGGACCCAAATCTCCCGTGGTATAATAAAACCATTGGGAGTAGCCATGAACTACCGAGATATACATATTCTAAATAACTTCACGGTAACAATGTTCAATGATACAATAAAGAATATTAAAATGATTAACACCAAGCTTTCTGAAGTAAGACAGGTTGCTGTACAAAATAGGTATGCTTTAGACATTGTATTAGCTACAAAAGGGGGTGTGTGTGCTCTGATTCATTCACATTGCTGTGTATACATACATCCATGATTTCCAACCCAATATTACAAAGACAGTAAAAGTAATGGAAGAACGTATTCGCTCTAATCCATTATCACAAAGAGGTGACTCCTCATTGCCAGACCTGTGGGGAGCACTATGGTCTTGGCTTCCCAGTTCCACTTGGTTTAGATCTACCATAATGGGAATTATATTGATTATTATATGCTGTGTATTGTTGTGTTGTTGTCTTCAGTGTCTCCCTGGTGCAATAACAACGTGTGGGAAGATAGGGAAATCCTTGGGTTCAAGATTTGAGAAGAAGCAGGAAGCAGAACCTCTAATGATGTATCAGAGAGAAATCACTCTGAAAGAAGCAGAGGATCTGCTCTTTGAGTTTGAGACAAGAGTGGAAAAAGAAAAAAAGGGGGGATTTGTGAGCAGAATCGAAGCCATGTTGGATGGCCCATTGAATTGAATAAGGAAGTGTGTCTCAAAACTCAGTAGTTCTGCTAAATAAGAAAGTGTTCCAGTTTGTGCACAAGAGAAAAAACAAGATAAGGCTAGAACAATGGGGAACTGTAGTAAAGTGCTGCGATGTCAGAAACCGTAGAACTACTTTTGCTAGATAAGGAGCTAGTATGGACCTTCAAAATACATGTATCAATTTGAAAACAGAAAGAATGTGAGCCAAGGTCTCGTAAGAGGGGATAAAAATGCTGCCTGAATTTTGCTCTGTGTTTCTTCTATGCCTGAGGGAACCCGTCTCTGCAGACACGTGAATAAAACCTTGTTTTCCTTGGATCAACGAATCTTTTGGTGGTTTTTTATCTGCTTCCACCTCACACAACCAATGCAGTCTATAAAATGTTACCACAAGCAAATTTAAAATGAAATTGTCAGGCTCAATTCCTGCACAAATATTGTTATTTGAAATTTATCTCCAGCAGAAGCAGTTAGTGGTTATGTGTACACACAGATAGGCACACGTCTGGGTGTATAAAAATATGCATAGTTCTCATTTAGCAACTGCCTTGTTTAGCAACCATTTGCAGGTGATGAAACCTTTATAACCAGTCCTCATATTTACAATCTTCACAGGTCTATAAAGCAAAGGAAAGATGATCATAAACAAAATCACTGTTTCGTTGAGAAATTGCTTCCCTTAACACTTAAGTTGCTACAGTAGCCCCAGTTGTGGTTGCTAAATGAGGACTACCTGTATGGGAATTCCAGAAATTCAATCAAATGAATAGTCCACACATTGCATATTGGACTTTATGTCATACAGAAGTGATAGAGATGGAATGAAGAAGGTTTACTTATTTATCACATGTACGTAGCTGCCCAATTCAAAAGGTGACTTTGGGAGGTGTACATACAGGACAAATCAATTTCATGAGAGTCCAGATTTGCTAGTTTTTGAACGATGGCATAATCCTTTTCTAATAGGTAACTTACTAAACAACACTAACAATACTTGAAAGGCCAGGTCGGTCTAATGCCTATTGGATACCTCATCCCTGTCTGCCAAATTGTTCCTTTTATTGTCCAGAGTAAAACTGCGATCACCTGGTATCTTACTCTTCATTGCTGTTTTATTGTTATGCAAATAATAGGTTTAAAACTGAGATAGCCCTTATTAGATTGATTTGTTGTTATAGAAATGACTAATTTATACTGTATTATTTGGGAAAAGTAAAAAGTTGAGGTTTGATATCAATGCTTTATTATACTGCAACAAAGAGAGTTGGAAGTCAGTGCTTTTTTTTTCTTTTCTTCCTCCCATCCTCACTTTTCTTTCTCCTTTTCCTCCTCATTCTGTCCTACTATTTGCTTTCAAAGTTTTTGTATTTTATTCTATAATCTCATAAAAATATTTTTTTAAACTGAGCCTATATAAATGTTCCACAGCCATGCTTCTGGAAAGTTTTGATCTAGATCATGCATGTTCAATCCTCAGCCCATGGAATTATAAACTTTTTAACATTATTATGTGAATTATATACATGAACTATATAATTTGTATGCAGCCCAGAACAATTCCTCTTCATTCAGTGCAGCTCTGAAAAGGAGAAGGTTGTTGCTTAAATCCTCATGTCTGTTGTTTTTGTCTCTCTCCTTGCTTTTACCTGACTTTTGTTTCATTTTCACATTACATTACAAACCTTTCTAATATTTACTGATAAATTTAAATAAACACAATGGTTGCTGTTGTTTTTTTAGCTGTTTTACTGTTCTTTTGCTTGGTAAATTGAATGGTATGTGTGCTTGCTTTGATCTGACCTAGATATTGAGAGTGTTCTGGGTATAAACAAAACTGAAAAATATCTATAGCATAGATATAGTTTATAATTTTCTTGACATGGTGGGGAGAATTTAATACAATATGAAGCCAAGTATTTTATAAAGTGTGTACAAATTGTAAAGAGTCAACAAATGGTCATAATTGGGAGCATCCTATCAAATTCTGTACCTGTCAGCAGTGGTGTCCACCAAGGCAGTGTTCGAGAACCAATTCTCAGCTGGTGCTCCATTCAAAATCCAAGAAAGAAATACTTAGACTCTCTTAATTAGAGAAAATATATCTTTCACTGGAAGTCAAGTGGTAGCAACAAAAAAATTCTGAATCTGAGAAAATAAGCACGTAAATCACATATACAAAGTGATGGCAATGTTCCCACCCCCAATAGTTCAAATGGTTCTTCCAATTAAAAGTTGTGAATGTCATCATGTGGACATCTTCAGGTGGTGATGAGGCTTCTGTCCGTTGACCTTGGCATATTTTGATAAAGGTTTGCAGCTGTGCAGAGAATAGAAAGTTAAGCAAGAAATAGAAACCTAAGCAAGAATGTACTCTCTCCCCTTCTCAGTTTATACAGTAATAGTTTGCAACACCTCCAGTTCACTTCCCATACTTTTCCCCCCTCCTCCCCCCGTTAGTTATGGCACCCAAAAGATGCAAAGCAAAGGAAGAAAATCTTGAAGGCTGATATTTGGCCCTCCTAGAAAAAGACATTTGTCCTAGGCAACATAAAATAGTTACATTTTTAGGGTTTATCAGGATATTTAGTACGAAACGCTTTGATAAGCGTAGGAGCTCTGACATCCTTCTCATTGACCCATTCAGCTTTGGAAGATGGAAAATGTTTCCATGCAACCAAATATTGGAGTCGACCCCTCCATTTCCTAGAATCCAAAATTTCTTTAACTTCAAAATGTTGTTAGCCTTCAATCAGCAATGGTACAGGAGGATCGATCTGGGCCAGTCTCAAATCGGACATATGTTCAGGTTTTAACAAACTAATGTGGAAAACAGGATGAATTCATCGAAGAGTCTTTGGTAATTTCAGTTGGACTGCCACAGGGTTTACAATTCGTTCAATTGAGAAAGGGCCAACATACTTAGGACCAAGCTTCTTTGACTCTTGGGTGGTTTGTAAATATCTGGTGGACAAAAAGACTTTGTTGCCCATCTGATATGGTTTTTGTGGAGTACTCTTTTTGTCTGCAAATTTCTTATGAGCTTGATGTGCATCATCTAATGCTTTATGAGTAACCGGCAGGTAAGCTGGAGTTGTGTTATCCATTCATCCAATTACTGAATATTAGTCTTCTCACATGGAAGTTCAGGTATGGGTACAAAGTCTTGTCCCGATGCCACTTTGAAGGTAATAAATCCAGTACTACTGTGTATGGAATTGTTATATGCCACTTCAGTAAATGGCAATAGATCAGCCCAATTATCTTGCTGATAATTTATGTAACATCTAAGGTATTGCTCCAATACCGCGTTAGTCCTCTCACAGGCCCCATTAATTTGGGGATTGTGGGCGGAGCTTAAGCTCTGGGCAGAGCCCAATAACTTCAGGAACTCTTTCCAAAAATTCAAGGTGAATTGGACACCCCTGTCTGAGATTATGCATTCAGGAACCCCATGTAACGTGTAGACATGTAAAATAAATAGTTTAGCCAACATTTTTGCAGATGGGATCTTCAAACAAGGTATGAAATGTACTTGTTTGGAAAACAAATCAGTTACCACCCAAATAACTGTGTTTCCCCCACTTTCAGGTAATTCCACTATAAAATCCATAGAGATTTCCTTCCATGGAGCTGTTGGTCTAGCCACATTTTGTAACAATCCTACTGGTTTTCCAGGAGGCCATTTGGCCGAGGCACAGATAGAACAACAAGCTACATAAGTTTCAATGTCCTCCTTCAAGGTAGGCCACCAAAATTGGCACTTAACCAAGTGTAAGGTTTTCATGAAAATGACCAGCCACTTTAGAATCATGAGCCTGTTGTAATATTTGGCTCTTCAATTTCCCTGGCACATATAACTTGGCTCCCACCCAGGCCAATCCATCTCTAACCGTACAGTTATTCGAGTGAGCGAGGAACCAGTCATCAAGTTTTAGAGCCTCTTTTAATTGTGCAGTCAAATCATTCGATAGATCCACTTCCTTCTTCTTTTGGGCTCTGGTAACTACTGGAACAGCCAACTGTTTGGTTGGGACAATTGGTCGTACCACCTCCTAGCGAGCACTATTATATTGAGGTAGTCTAGATAGAGCATCCGCCATGAAGTTTCTCCCTCCTGGAATGTACTTCAATGAAAAATTAAAATGCTTAAAGTACTGTGCCCAACAAATTTGTTTGGGGGACAGCTTCTGAGGCGTTTTCAAGGCCTCCAAATTTTTATGATCAGTCCACACCTCAAATAGGTGTTTTGCTCCTTCCAAGAAATGTCTCCAAGTTAACAGGGCCCAGAGAACTGCAAAAGCTTCTTTTTCCCAGACAGCCCACCTCCTTTCAGTTTCAGTTAATTTACGGGAGGTATGTGCACATGGTTGTAAAATCCCTGTCTCATTGCTTTGCAGTAACACTGCTCCTACTGCTACATCACTCGCATCGGCTTGTATCACGAAAAGAGCATCCATGTCCGGGTGCTTGAGCACTGGTTCAGCAGCAAACAGTCATTTCAGTTTTTTGAAGGCAGCTTGGCATTCCATGGACCACTCCAGTGGCTAACTAGGCTTTGGTTTCACCTCCCCTTTGGTTTTAAGGAGGTGTTTAATAGGTAGTGCTATCTTCGCAAAAGCCGGGATAAATTGTCGGTAAAAATTGGCGAATCCCAAGAAGCTTTGAAATTATTTTCTAGTACGTGGGAGGGGGGCATTCCAACATGGCATGCACCTTCCCTGGATCCATTTCAATGCCTTCATCAATAACCCAAATAGTCAATTTTTTTCCTGATGGAACTCACACTTGGGCAATTTGGCATACAGCTTAGCGGCGCAGAGTTTTTCCAAAACTGACCATACTAGTTTCACATGTTCATCCCGAGTTTCCATGTAGATAAGGATATCATCAAGGTAAACCAAAACCCCCTTGTATAAATGTTCATGTAACACCTGCTTGATCATCTGCATGAATACTGCTGGGGCCCCCTGTAGGCCAAATGGAAAAACATTGAATTGGAAACAACCCATCGGGCAGTGAAAGCAGTTTTCCATTCATCCCCTTCCTTAATTCAAACCCGGTAGTACGCTTCTCTCAAGTCAAGCTTCATAAAAAAATTTCCCCTTAGCCAGATGGGTCAACATGTCCTTCATGAGGGGAAGGGGGTACACGTTTTCCATGAAAATTGCATCAGGTTTCTATAATCAACACATAAGCGAAGGGAGCCATCTTTCTTTTCACGGAACAAAACTGGGGCCGCTACCCGGGGCCTAGAGGCTGGATGAACCCACATTCCAAATTCTTATCAATAAATGACCACAGCTCTTCTAGTTCCTGTGGTGTCAACTAGTACAGCTTCAGTTTCAGGAGTTTCACTCCTGGTAAAATATCAATACTACAATCTGTTGAACGAATGAGGAGGGAGTTCATCTGAGGCCTTTTCATTGAATACTTCCTTTAAATCCCAATATTACCCTGGAGGCCAGCTCAGTGGGATTCTTGAGGTTTGGTTTAGATCGCCCATCCCCTTCCGGCCGCTGGTCAGTACGTATGCGCAATGACCCCCTCCTCCAATCAACGTGGGGGTTCCATTTCTGGAGCCAGGGCAATCCCAGTATTAACGGCCATTCCATTCCAGGGGCCACAATAAAACACAAAGTCTCTCTATGCTTCCCCATTGTCATTTCTATGGGTTCCATTATGAAATGTGCAGGGCCGCCCCCCGCTATTGATCCATCCAATTGGCAAAAGGTTATGGGTGTTTTTAAGGTTTTTAGCCTTAAGCCCATTTTCTCTACTACTTTCGTGCTGACTACGCACCTTGTGCACCCAAAGTCTAGCAAGGCCAGCATTTTCCCTTTGGCTCCCGATGTAGGTACCCTTAACTTCACTGAAATGGTCACAGGGCCCTTGTTTGGACTTACCAGTTAGTCATCTTCTGAATTGAAATCACTCTCTTCAGAGGAGGTCGGAGTTCCCAGCTCCTCTTCTTTTGGAGGGGCGATCTCTACAACCTCCTCCACTTTAAGCACCATTTCATGAGGCTTCATTGGGGTTTTTTCAGGTCTTTTCCCTCCTCCTGGTGCCCCCTTTGGTTCCAACTTGACCCGGCAGTCTGCAGCCCAGTGACCTTCCTTCCCACATCGGAAACAGGCAGTGGTCTTGGGTCTCACCGCCATCCCTCCCTTTTGGGTTTTGAAAGCTTCTCGAGGCTGTGGGGGGGAGGACTTGCTCCAACCAGAGCCCCCCTCCAGCATCTGTTTCGGGTTAGATCAATTTCCACCTCTGCTGCCAGCATGTACCACATCTGCAGATCATTGGGGTCTCTTCTGGAAATGCAGCTCTGGTATACATCCTCATTTAAGCCATCTTTAAAAGCTTCTATCAGGGCTACCTGGGACCAGCCTCGAATATGACACACCAGTTCTCTAAATTCCTGGGTGTAGTCGGCCACTGATCTCTGCCCCTGATTTATGGTCTTCATCCTAATCCTGGCCTTACGTTCCGCCAGTGGGTCTTCAAACCTGGCCGGCAACGCAGTAATGAACAGGTCATAATTCATCAGCTGGGGGGTGTTATCATTATGCAAAGTCACCATCCACTTTGCAGCTGTTCCCTCCAGAGCCCTGGTAGCACATCTGACTTTGGCTGCTTCTGAGGGAAAATCCCCTCCGTATTCCTCCATATAGCTCCAAACTTGTGCCAGGAAAAATCCCAACTCCTTGGGATCCCCCCCATATTTTACTTCCAACAGAGGCAACTTTGGAGTTCTATGTCTTCTGGTCATTACTCCTCCCGCTGGACCCCCTGGGGCTGCTGCTGCCTGTTGCACTAGCCCAGGTTGATTTATGGGGGTGGCTGTTCTGCATCTTCTGGCTGGGGCTGCCTCCCCTTCCTCCCCCTCATATCCTTGTTCAGTGTGAGGCTCTCCAAGGGCTTCATCTGTGAGGTGCCTGGCTTGATTTAGTAAAAAGTCTTTCCTTTTCCTCTCTTGCCATGGCTCCTCTCTTCCACACCAACGGGTAGTGGTAGTTCCTAGGGCAGGCTTTTCTTCAGGATCCTTCCAGCTGACTCCCAAGGATCATTTGGATTTTACAGATGATTTTTCTCCAAGATTAAGTTCTGCTAACAAGTCAGCTTCCCTTTCTTCCTCTAGCAGCAGCGAATCTTGCCCTCCAGTGGCTCCCAGGTCTTCTTGGTCGCTGGCTGGAGTTGACATGATGTTCAGCCCCCCTTGGAAGAAATTGTATTATCTCTCCAGGTGGGCTGGTAGGGTGAGATTCAGAATAATGTCAGCTGGTGCTCCATTCAAAATCCAAGAAAGAAATACTTAGACTCTCTTAATTCGAGAAAAGATATCTTTTACTGGAAGTTAAGTGGTAGCAACAAAAGAATTCTGAATCTGAGAAAATAGGCGCGTAAATCACATATACAAAGTGATGGCAATGTTTCCACCCCCAATAGTTCAAATGGTTCTTCCAGTTAAAAGTTGTGAATGTCATCATGTGGACATCTTCAGGTGGTGATGAGGCTTCTGTCCGTTGACCTTGGCATATTTTGATAAAGGTTTGCAGCTGTGCAGAGAATAGAAAGTTAAGCAAGAAATAGAAACCTAAGCAAGAATGTACTCTCCCCTCTTCTCAGTTTATACAGTAATAGTTTGCAACACCTCCAGCTCACTTCCCATACTTTTCCCCCCTTCTCCCCCGTTACCTATGGCAGCCTAAAAATGCAAAGCAAAGGAAGAAAATCTTGAAGGATGACACCAACTTTCTTCACACTCTACATAAAAGACCTCTGTGATCATATTAAGAGAAACTGTTTTCTCTTCACAGATGATGTAAAGCTATTCAACACCACAAACAATACTGCTACCCTTTAAAAAGACCTTGATTATGTACCGGAATAGTCAAACAAATGGCAACTTCAAATCTCAAAAAATAAATGCTCTGTCTTACATATTGGCAAAAAAAATCAGAAAATAAAATAGAAGCTGAATCATCAAGACCTTGTTGATGATCCAAACTCTGTCAAGGACCTTGGAATACTCATCTCAAATGATCTAAGTGCTAGAGCCCACTGTAACTACATAGCCAAAAAGGCATTAAGACTTGTGAACCTAATCCTACGTAACTTTTTCTCTGGTAATAACACACTACTAATTAGAGCATGCAAAACATTTGCTGGACCAATACTTGAATACAGCTTATCAGTCTGGAACCCACATTACGTATCTGATATTAACACAGTTGAAAAAATTCTTCTATGAAAAGTCCTTACATCTAAAAAAAACATCCAAGTTACCCAGGGGTTTGCTCTTCCTGAAACCATTGTCTGTGAACTGTCTTTAAATATCACATTTCAATTCTTACTATGTTACCGAGCCCCTGATTATGACATCGAACATGTAAACAAGCTAAATTCACTACTAATTTATACATCCTGCCCACATACTTTTATCTTTCTTGGTGACTTCAATCTACCTCTTATTAACTGGACCCTAAACAAATGTAACACTAAACCCCTACATGCAGCCTTCTACAATGCTTTGACAAATCTGGGACTGGAACAACTAGTAACCAAGAACACTAGACTTAACAACTGCCTTGATCTCATCTTCTGCAATATTTTGAATTCAATTTGCAGAATACAAATTATAGAATCCTTTTCCAACAGCATGATTGACTTTTGTCTCAACATACGTCCACATAAAAATCACCCCAATTATAACTTCAAAAAAGGCAACTACGATCTTATAGACAATGATCTCTCATCCCATGATTGGCAATTTCTATTCACTGGATGCAATAGTGTTGAAGACCATTACAACATATTTTTACTTGAAGTCAAAAGAGTCATCAAACCATATGTACCAATAACAACTCCCAAAACCAGAAAAAACACATTACTCATAACAATAAGGAAGCTTCAATTCAAAAAGAGATCACTTTGGCGGAAAAACAAATCTAGTCATGTTGCCAATTTCAAAAGCCGATACAAAAATTTATGTCACCAGATAAAGACTGAATATACCAATTATCACATTAAACAAGAGAAAAACCTTCTTCGCACCAATTCCACCCAAACTTTCTACAATTTTGAAAACAACAAACTAAAAGACTCAAGGTCCATCCCACCCCTGAAAAGGCTTAATGGTAAAGACTGTAATGATGGCACCATTAAAGCAAACCTCTTTAACACATTCTTTGGCTCAGTATTTGTAAACAGCAATGGATCATGCCCAGTATTTCCTAATCGAACCACAGACAACTACAATGATCTAATAAATATTGATTTTACAGAAGACAATGTTGAAAAAGCACTATGCAATCTAAAAACATCTCTATCTATTGGACCAGATGGAATATGTGCCTATTTCTTTAAAAAGCTATCCAAAGCCATCGCCGAACCTCTACGCATAATCTTTGGAAAATCTTTCAGGATCAGCTACTTGCCAAACCTATGGTCGCTAGCCACGGTCATCCCCATTTTCAAAAAGGGACACCCCAACCTAGTTGAAAATTACAGACCAATCTCCTTGTGCTGCATCACCTGTAAAGTCATGGAAGCAATTATTAACCAATCCATTATCCTCCACTTAGAGACAAACAACCTACTCTCTAATAAACAATTTAGTTTCGGAAAAAAATATATCCTAAAATCTTCAACTCTTACACTGCAAAAACATACGGACTACACAACTCGATCAGGACAAAACAATAGACACTGTTGTAATGACGAGGCAGTAGAGTTGTTTGATCATGAACAACTGAATCATGATGAACTTTATTGGAGTATAGTCTTACATTTATACACATCATTACATGTAGTCCCCAGAGAGGAACGCCACTGTCAAGTTGATGGGAGCATACCTATTTGAACAGGTAGAGTAAAATAACCTATAGTTGCACATTGATAATTCTGAGGATGAACATTAGTGGCATATTTATCAAAAAAGAACCACATATTCGGATCCTTAAGCTGCCAACTAGCGCATATTGATTGTGTGTTAGATTGATCAGAGGCATTAAAAATTGGAAAATTGTCAGGATACATATCAGGAGCTATATTAATTCCATGCAAAGAAGAATTAAAGGTACCTGATAACCAATAGTAGTCAGAACAATAACTATAATTCCCTAGCTTTTTTAATATGTGCTGAGCAGCATCATAATCAGACCAATTATGAAGCCAAGTGTGTTTAGCGTGACAACAGAAACACAGACCCCTTGTAAATTGACTAACTTTCAAGTAACGCCAACGGAGAGAATTCAATTGCATAGGGGGTTTAGAAAATAGCCAGGAGTGTGAAATAGATTGTCATTGTGAGACAATAAATGTAGAAGACGATCAAGTTAGGGGTAAAAGAAATTTGACCAAATGCCATTGGCGTCTCATAGTATAAAGTAATATTTGTGCCACGGGTCAAAAACATGTATTGGGTATGACGAACCCACAAATTAGGGTTAAGACGAACCACAGAAGTGTCATTTTGAGCAGAAACACCATGAACCATAAACAAGAAAATACAAAGTGAAATGGTAACAGAGTTAGCAGTAATAATAGCAAAAACAGCAGCAACAAGATTTTCAGGAGTCTGAGGTAATGAGGCCTGCTGCAGTTGTTGTTGAGCTTGATATGTAGTAGATTTAACCTGGCCCCAAGTGATGGGTTGCGGGCACGTGGACTTTGGAAGACGGACTTCCGTGTTCAGGTGAAGATTGAAATCCAAAATTGGGTTGTGAAGGCCCTGATGCCATGCCATAATACGGACGAACACAGCGCGGTGGAACCCACACTGCTTGTCGAGTAGAAGGATCTTCTACGGCGGCATAACCACGACCCGAGGTGATCCATCAGTAAAGACTGTAAGAGCTTTAGAAATAGGATTTCGCACAAACATGGAAGAAAAGGCTGGATTTAAAGTAGTAGTAACCACTATTCTAGGATCTTTGGGTAAAGAATACAACAAATTTCCTACATATTGAGAAAAGGCTATCTGATATGATTCTGAAATCATCATCAAATGCTCATATTCAACTTTTGTACGAGTGAAAACTATGGTAATGAGATTCTGTTCACATATCGATGCTTAAGCTTATTCAATATTTCTTGAAGGCATGTTCTTTGAAGATCAATTAATACAACTAAATCTCCTGGTGATTGTGCTCCCTTCAAAGACTGAAATAAGGGCAACATATCATCAGTTGTAATGTAGAAGAATGGGCGTGCCCAATTAATAATGCCAAATAATTTTTGTCATTGTACTAATGTATATGATTTATGTACTTGTAATTCAGGAAGAATTGGAATGGAGGAATTGTGCAACATTCTATGTACTAAGTAGGTATAAGGTTCCACCTTTTGAATTTTGTCTGAGGCTATATGCAATCCTTGTTTGCCACAATATCCGTTAACTCTTTTAACAACTTAGATTCATCAAAATCTGGGGCTGCTATCAATGTATCATCCATAAAATGATAGACTAAATAGGAAGGAAATTTATTCCGAGAGGGTTGAAGGGCATTATCCACGAAATATTGACAAAGTGTAGGGGAATTAAGCATTCCCTGAGGCAACACTCGCCAATGATATCGTTTTGTGCACATGCTATTATTAAAACCAGGACAGTAAATGCAATTTTTTCTTTGTCTTGAGGCTGCAAAGGTATAGTAAAAAATCAGTCTTTACGATCAACTACCGATAATTTATAAAAATTAGGAATTAAGTTAAGATTTGGTAGAGCACATTGTAAAGGACCCATGGGTTGGATACATTTATTAATTTCCCTTAACTCCTGAAGGAAACAGCATTTCCCATTTTTTCTTTTTTATAACAAAAACAGGAGTATTCCAAGGACTAGTAGAAGGTTCTATATGGCCAGCAACCAATTGTTCTTGAACCAATTGTTGTAAAGTAGTGAGTTTTTCCCTTGATAATGGCCATTGTTCCATCCAAACTGGTGTAGAACAGAGCCATTTAAGAGGAAGAGACATCATCAAGAATCAAATGGGAATTAAGAAGAGAAAGGATATCACAGCCCCAAATATTAGTATGAATATCTAGAATGTATGGTTGTAGGAAAAAGGACTTTCCAGCAGATGTTGTAACATTAATTTCTTGAACATTCTGCCAAGCAACTGTAGAACCTCCTATTCCCCACAATGAAGAAACTGTCATTTTTGGCCACTGTACTGGCCACTGTAAAGAGGAGATGACAGTAACATCGGCTCCAGTATCCAATAACCCTTGAAATGGTTGTTTATTTTGGAAGAGCATTAACAAAGGACGAGAGGAGTTCAGCTGATGAAGTAAGCCTACAGATAAAGAAGCTGATCCAAATCTTGCATCCTCACAATTACCTATACTAGGAGATGGAACTTCATATGGAAGAAGAAGCAATTGAGCAACAGAAGAATAACAAGGAAGAACTTGAGGAAGATTCACCCAAATCTGAATCATGAGGATAACAGTGTAATTTGAATCTATTACCCCAGGCACAACAAAACAGCCCTTTTTGTGTGCAGAAGAACGAGGCAAGATTAAGCCAACTAATCCTGAATGAAGAGGACCTTTAAATTGAGATGGAACTATTTTAACTTCCATGGGAAATTTAAACTCAATTTCCTCTTGAGTGATTAAATCGATCCCAGCGCTATCGGCTGTGGCTGGGGAGGAGTGAGAGAGACTGCTGGAGGAGTCAGAGTGATGGGAAAGGCACGGTTTGGATTCTGGGTGGATGCCACACCCATTGTCTATAACTGCCTTTTTAAACTCTCTTAGGATCTGATAAGGCAGACCCTCCCATTCTGCTACTTGCAGTCCAAGCTGTGGCCCCTGACCAGGATGATATTGTACTGGACAAACAGACAGACAGTAATTCTGCAAGCTCTGTTCCTGAGAGAGAGGCATCCTTTTTACAAGTCTCTACCATTTTCTGAAAAGAAGACTGAACAATAGAGAAAGGAGGCTTTTGCCCTGTATCTGCAGGAGCTGAGGGAATTGAAGACATATATTCAGGTAAAGAAGAGGGAGAAATCACAGCATTAGTATAACGTGAAGGTGGAGGTGTTCAAAGAGAAAGTTCATTGTGACCAAATGTTTCAATTGCATGCCTACATAAATGCCACACCTGCAAAACTTCTATTTTTGCTCAAGGTTCAGTATGCAAAGTTTTCCCAATACGTTCCCAATCAGTTAATTTTAAAGACCCCTTTTCTGGGTACCATAGGCACTAAGCTGCAATCTCTTGGATCAGCCTTAAGAGATTTCTCTGTGGTACCTCAGTATTATTTTTCTTCAACAAATAGCCTAATTCATCTACATGCTTCCTTTGTTCCTCAGAAAGCGAAGACCCCATACTTACAGAAACCAAAACATTGAAGAAACCACAAAGGGTTAAAAGCGCATCAAATCCTTGCCAGACGAAGTAAGAGGGTCCCTGTTCATGCACCACTTGTTGTAATGACGAGGCAGTACAGTTGTTTGATCATGAACAACTGAATCATGATGAACTTTATTGGAGTATAGTCTTACATTTATACACATTTTTAGTTATCTTCCATCATTGATCAACTTTGGTTACTGCTTCACTTTTGTTACTGTTCAGCACAGTAATCTATACAATTAATTATCTCTAGTTAAAGTCTAATATTTGTTTACTTCCCCTCTCTAATCCTGTTTTAGATTAGTGACTTGGTTTGCCTGAGTTGTATTTGCTCAGAAATATTCTTTATCTGAGGTTTTCCATCCAAGATTGGAACACTCCTGCAATTACAACTCTACAAGACGCAATCTACATAGACTTCTGTAAAGCCCTTGATTCAGTGGTACGCAACAAACTACTCCTAAAACTAAAATTTTATGGTATCTCTGGACACCTGCATAACTGCATGGAAGCATTCCTGTCAAGCAGACAACAAATGGTCAAAATTGGAAATGTCCTATAAAATTATGTACCTGTCAATAGTGGTGTCCCTCAAGACAGTGTTCTAGGACTAACTCTCTTCATACTCTACATAAATGACCTCTGATCATATTAAGCGCAATTGCATTCTCTTTGCTGATGATGTAAAGCTATTCAACACCACAGATTATTCTGCTACCCTTCAAAAAGTCCTTGACTATGTATCAGAATGGTCAAACAAATGGCAATTTCAAATCTCAACAAATAAATGCTCTGTTTTTCCATATTGTTAAAAAAAATCAGAAAATAAAATAAAAGCTGAATAGTCAAGACTTTGTTGATGATCGAAACTCTGTCAAGGATCTTGGAGTATTCATCTCAAATGATCTAAGTGCTAGAGCCCACTGTAACTATATAGCCAAAAAGGCATTAAGGGTTGTTAACCTAATCCTACATAGCTTTTTCTCTGGTAATATCACACTACTAACTAGAGCATACAAAACATCTGCTACACCAATACTTGAATACAGCTCATCAGTCTGGAACTCACATTACGTATCTGTTATTAACACAATAGAGAAAGTCCAGAAATATTTTACAAGAAGAGTTCTCCATTCCTCTACTTGTTCCAGAATACCTTATGCCACCAGACTTGAAATTCTAGGCCTAGAAAAACTAGAACTACGCCACCTTTGGTCTAAGTATGGTGTATAAAATCATACATTGCAACGACTTACCTGTCAATGAAAACTTCAGCTTCAACCATAACAATACAAGAGCACACAATAGATACAAACTCAAGGTTAACGGCACCAAACCTGATTGCAGGAAATACAACTTCAGCAACAGAGTGGTCAGTGTCTGGAATACTCTACCTGACTATGTGATTTCTTCCCCAAACCCCAAAAACTTTAACCTTAGACTGTCTACTATTGACCTCACCTCTTTCCTAAGAGGTCTGTAGGGGGCATGCATAAGCACAGCAATGTGCCTACTGCCCCTGTCCTATTGTTTCTTTTTATTTTTCTTATATGTATCAATTTCATGTATTCATGACTATGTTTATACTTATACCTGTTATCTTATAATCGCTCGACAAAATAAATAAATAAATAAAAAGCAAACAAATCATGGTAGATTCTGAAGGCAATAAATTGATTTTTTTTCCATTAATAGCATAAGCAGAATATAAACTATATTGCTGTACAATTTCAATAAGCTTCAGTAAAAACACAAAGTAACTTCCTAAAGAACCCTTGACATATAAAAACAATTTGTATTCAGTATAAAATGTCACCAACAACCTTAATATCTTTAGATCATCTAATGGGAGAAGCTAAGTGTTGAAGAACCAGATTATAAATAAATGGGGATAAGGGGCATCCTTTATGAATGTCACATTATAACAATGTGTCAAAAAAGAAAGCCATTTGAAATGATGCCATTTGAAAAGAAAGCTGTTTAATAAAGATACAAAATTGCAATTCAGTGGAATTGCAGTTTTTTTAAAAAGTGGAAACCTGTATCTTCTTAGATACACTTCACAAATTAAATCAAAATAATATCAAATGCCTTTTCAATGACAACATGGTTAGAAAAGTGGATTCCAATTTATCTGCTGCAAAACTCAACATACCAATAGCCAGATGGTATTAGTATTTTAGCATTCACATAAAGATATTTGTCTATCGCGATATACTGTATTTCTTAGTCTTTCCTATAACTGCAATATAGGCTTCATAAAATGAAGGAGGAACAATGTAGAAAGTTTTCATGATTCTTTCTCTCCTGAAAACATAGGTGCCGATATTTTATAACCTTATAAAGTTTCTATACCATCCAATTAAAAATCCATCAGGTCCAGTGGCTCTCTCTTTTTATTTTTTTGTAATTTTAATGATTATGCCACTTTTTAAAAATAATCTTCCTGACAGATCTTTTCCACTTCAATACTTCTCCCCAACATTAATGAATTGCTGTTTAATTGCAGCATACACACCACACACCTTCTCTGTCATAATTAATGAGTTCAGTCTCAGAATATAATTCTGTCAGCCTTAATTCACGCTATAAAATGCTGTTTTTGTTGTTTCATCTGGTTTCCAGCTTTCTTTCCTGAATACCAGTAATTTAATGCATAATTTAATCCCAGTAATTTAAAGAATAATTAAACCTATCCGAATATAATAGCCGTCTTTAGTTACCCTTGGCTTTAATTTCCTATTTATTTTCCTTCACAATCAAGAATTCCAGGATTATGTGTCATTTTCTATAAGTAAGTTCAATTAGAAATAGCTGGTCCACTTCCTCCCAAAGAAAAAAATTAACTAGCAATTTCTGGAATTTTGTGAAAGGTTCACACTTTGCAGAATTTGTCTCCCTAGAGATATCAAGATAATTAAAGTCTTTTAGCACTATTATTTCAGGTCTGTTTAAAAAAAACTGAAGTTTGGTTTTGGAAATCCTGCCTTACCTATTTTCTTAGGTCAATAATTTCCTTTTCTAGGTATTTTAACTGAAATTCTCCATAGCATTACCAAATCCATTGCTTTGGATTATTGTGAATATGTAGGTGTTTTTTTTAACATCCAGAGCAACTGTTCCTGTTCTAGTGCTTCTGTTCATTGAACAGAATTGTATTCTCCAATTTCTGTATTCCAATCATTAGAGTCATGATGCCAGAGTTCAGTTATACTTTCCCATAAGAAAGTATAACAAAATAATCGGATAAGGACTGTTTTTAGAGTGGTTGCCTTTCCACAGACAGCAAGTGGTATTTTCGTTTGCCCAATGACAAAACACCAATATAGATGATCTCCCAGACTTTCTTTCATGCAATTATGGAAAAATGTTTTTCCCCTAATAAATGTTTCATCCACCACTTATATAAAAAAAATATTTTGAAAGTTATGAACAAACTACAAGATTTTAATGGCTGGCTTTTGTCCATTTTCACAGACAAAAACAATGCCTATACCTGTGCTGTGGTCAATTGCCTCCAACGAGATAATCTGTAGCCAGGTTAGGTTCATAGAACTTGTGAAAACTGAAACTCTGCAAATAGCCATAGCAATAGCACTTAGACTTATATACTGCTTTACAGTATATAAGTCTAAGTGCTATTAATATGGCTATTTGCAAAGTTTCAGTCTATAAACCACTTAAAGAGGACTGTAAAGAACTGCTTTATAGTGCTTTACAGTCCTCTCTAAGCAGTTTATAAACTGCCTAGAGAGGACTGTAAAGCATTATAAAGCAGTCAGCATATTGCCCCCAACAATCCTCAGAATCATGGAAGGCTGAGTCAATCCATCCATGAATAAATAGGATTAGGGGAAGTTTTGATTCCTGGAGCATAATGTTTCTTCCATGATTTTACTTAATTTACCAGTTCCAGCACAAGGCTAGTGTTTTCATTTTGTTTTCATGTTGATATTCTGTCAGCTAAATTCTTATTTGATGATGCTATTTGTAAACCTGGTTTTGTGTTTCTTAGAGGCTGACAAGGACTGGGATCAGTATCTTCACACCCACCAAATCTGCACGTTAATTCATTTGCGGTCTGTCAGACTTTCAGCTGATTATATATATGTATATGTAAGTACCCGTGAAAACTTAAAAAAACATATATACATATGTGTATGTGTGTGTGTGTGTGTGTGTGTGTATATATATATATATATATATATTTGTTTTCTTAGGTTTTCGCGGGTACTTACATGTGTGCTGTTTAGCTTCCTTCGGGTATTATCCCACGTCATTGTAGTTCTGTTAAAGTTGTAGCAACGTTTCAGCAGAATCTCATCTGCCATCCTCAGGCTTCTGTATAGAGTTAGTTAGGAACTAACTCTATACAGAAGCCTGAGGATGACAGATGAGATTCTGCTGAAAAGTTGCTACAACTTTAACAGAACTACAATGACGTGGGATAATACCCGAAGGAAGCTGAACAGCACACATGTAAGTACCCGCGATAACTTAAAGAAACATATATATATATATATATATATATATATATATATATATATATATATATATGTATGTATGTATATATATTTGTTGTTGTTTTTTTAAGTTTTCGTGGGTACTTACATGTGTGCTGTTCAGCTTCCTTCGGGTATTATCCCACGTCATTGTAGTGCTTTTAAAGTTGTAGCAATGTTTCAGCAGAATCTCATCTGCCATCATCAGGCTTCTGTATAGAGTTTGTATGTGGGTCAGGGTCTCACAGCAGTTGGTTTTAAATTTGAGGCTAGCCTATTATTGTGGCAGAATGTTTTTTTCTACATCCTGATTGGTTGGGAATCTTGGTCTGTGTTTATTGGACTTGGAGTTTGTTTGATTGGTGTTTCTGGTTTTTTCTGTCTGTTTTGTGGCTTTGATTGGCTGGCAACACTCTGCTCTTGCACTGGAGGCTTTCAGTGCAGCTTGGCTTCGTGTGAAAGGATGGCTATTATCTATTAGGAAGCCAGGTTTCATCTGGGTGCCTGGTGGGGGGAATCATCAGAGAAGCCATAGAGATTGAAAAAAGACCTGAAAGCATGAATAGAAGAGATGATTCCACCAGACTGTCAATCATTTAGAAGCCTGCACTCTCAAATAGAAAGATCTCCACACCACAAGCCAGGCAAACACCTGGGCACAAACAGACTCCCTCTAATACCTCCAGCTCAAACACCCCCCCACCAGGCACCCAGATGAAACCTGGCTTCTTAATAGATAATAGCCGTAGTGTATTTAATTCTTTTTTTTATCTAGGAATCTAGGACAATACAGTTTTAACCCTAAATGGCATTCTGCTCCATCTTAAGACAGACTATGATCAATTATGGATCTAAATTATCAACCAAAGAACTTGATATTGTTGATACAATATATATCCTATCTTCCTACCAGTATCTAGATTGTACTTATTATAGGACATACTGATTTTTTTAAAAAAGAAAATCAACTTTGTTACAATCAAAACCTTCCTTAACTAGAAATCATATTATTATTTTTATGTATTTATTTATGTCCATTGGCAGTAAAGTTCCAATATAGTGAACCTATAGGTATAATATCTACATGCATAGAAAAGTAATTAAAATTTTAATATAAATTTAAAGCGTAACATTACAGATCCATATAGGTAGAATGGGGAACTTTAAATTCATTCTGTCCCACAATGCACTCTAGTAGATTCTAAACCTTTATTTACTAGTACTATTGAAATAGGTGATTAAAATCTCCACTTAGTATTGTGGAGGTTGCCATCTAGAAACCTAACATAAACTTTAAAAATATTTATTTAATTACCAAACCTTCTGGCTCTGTGAGAGCTAGAATGAACCTTTTTATTTTTACTAATTGTAACCTGTAAGACCCTGAAATTAGCCCTATAAATCCAGGGGGAATACTATTTATAGTTCAAGAAATACAGATTATATGTCATGATAAGCTTTAACTCAATGGAAGGGACTGTTTTTCCTCTGCAAAGTAAATTATGAACTGCTGAGATTAATCTGCAAGAAATGGGCAGGTATAGCCTAAACAACATTAAACAAGAGAAAAGTGTGTTTCAAACACACAGCAGGGAAACACAACCTAAGAACATTTTGCTGGTGTACTGTATATGGTAAACTAAAACAGGCAATGTTACCTGTTTCTGCTCTCCTTGAAATGCTTGTCTGTCTGTCTGGCAGCAGCAGGGTAACTGGGCAGGGCTGATTTGGACTTTGGTCCTTGTTCTTGACTTTTTTTTAATTTCCTGCCCATTTAACTCTGGCACTGTTGTTCATTTTCAGCCTTGCCAAATTAAATTCCAATGGAAAATTGGGAACACAGCCCAATTATAAATACCACTTTCATTTATGGCAGTTTAGGAGACAATGAATATAGTTGGGAGTTCCACCTGATGGTGTTGAATTTATGTTTTACTTACAAAGAAATAAAGGGCCACTGTTCAATTGAAATTAGAATCTTTGTATGTTATAAAATAAAAACTTATTACAAAAAAATAAAATAAAAGGAGACTAGTATAGATCTATTTCAAGCTATTTAGTTCTCATCAACCCTTCTGGGATTCAAAACCAGGCTACTTGCATATTAGACAAACATATTAACCTCGAAGCCATAGGCTCTCCTTTCTTTGTTGACTATACCAGGAGAAGTGTTTTTTTTTTTTTTTTTCCGGTGAGACCGGTCTATCAGGGTACCCTGGTCTACCCAATTGTGGGATGGAGCATACTTTTTATGCAATTGCGCTTAATATGATCACAGAGGTCATTTATGTAGAGTATGAAGAGAGTTGGTCCTAGAACACTGTCTTGAGGGACACCACTATTGACAGGTACATAATTTTATAGGACGTTTCCAATTTTGACCATTTGTTGTCTGTTTGACAGGAATGCTTCTATCCAGTTATGCAGGTGTCCAGAGATACCATAAGATTTTAGTTTTAGGAGTAGTTTGTTGTGTACCACTGAATCAAAGGCTTTATAGAAGTCTATGTAGATTGTGTCTATTGCTTTGCCCTGATCGAGTTGTGTAGTCTATATGTTTTTGCAATGTAAGAGTTGCAGATTTCAGGACAGCTTTTTTTTCCTGAAATCAAATTGTTTATTAGAGAGTAGGTTGTTTGTCTCTAAGTGGAGGATAATGGTTTGGTTAATAATTGATTCCATTATGTTCCAGGTGCCGCAGCATAAAGAAATTGGTCTGTAATTTTCAACTAGGTTGGGGTCTCCCCTTTCGAAAATGGGGATGACTGTGGCTTGTGATCATAGTTTTGGCAAGGAGCATGTCCTGAAAGATTTTTTCAAAGATTATGCTTAGAGGTTTGGCTATGGCTTTGGATAGCTTTTGAAGGAGTTGGCACATATTCCATCCGGTCCAATAGACAGAGATTGCATAGTGCTTTTTCAACATTGTAAAATCGATATGTATTAGATTATTGTAGTTGTCTGTGGTTCAACTAGGAAATACTGGGAAATAGGAAATACTGGGAAATACTGACTGTTCATTGAAAAATCAAAAGGTAGGGGAGAATACTCAGAGTCAAACTGGAGAGATAAGCAGGGCAAAATGCACTGTTGCCTCAAGTTTTCAGTGTGGTCCTGGTTCTATGGGACCCTCATTTTTATATCTTGAAGTATATCTTAATATGCACTGTATGTAGTACATTTATGTGTACTACAGACTCTTTCATCAACTCTTAAGTGTTCATGAAAGGCCAATTTATACCATCAGGGAAATAATATGTGGCTAAAATATTGTTTGGATCTTATCTCTTCCAGACACAAGGAGAGAGTTGCTATCTGAATGTTGATTATAAAAAAATAGAAATTTCTGGGGAAAGTATCCACTGATTTCTTGTTTTTGAAATGGCATTTGCAATTAATGTATATGAGTCTGTGGGAATAAGAACTTCATATGGAGTAAGCAAAAATAAGAAAGGATATCAGTAACCTGCATGTAGAGCAACATTCTGCCACACCTTTACTGCCATGATTTTTCTTGTGGTTGCTACTTCGGAGTTACAATTGCAATTTTTTTAATGTAACTGCAAACACCAACAAAACAAGAAGTTAAAGCCCATGTCACACTGAACCAACGGATGCAAAGAGGATGTGAAACGGACAAAAAATCTTGCCATCCGTTTGAAAACGCGATGTACTCACTGCCTCCGTTTGGCTTCCTCTCTATCCATCCAGCATCCGTTTATTGACGTTTCATCCGCTCCGAAAGGTTTGGGCTGCCTAAAACTTTTGCGTGGAAAATGTATCCAGTTCGTCCATTCTGCATCCGCTATGCATCCACTACGCATCCGCTACGCATCCGTTACGCATCCGCTATATCCGCTAGGCGTCCGCTACGCATCCGCGCAACTCCATCTGACCGGACGTGGGGAGGAAGCGGAACGGACGCAGAACAGATGCAGAACGGATGCCTAGCAGATGCAGAACGGAAACAAAGCATTTAAAATGGAAAAAAATGTTCGCAGAGGGGACCTATCTCGGATATTAAGGATGCCTAGAGGATGCCTAGAGGATGCCTAGCAGAAAACCTATACTGCCTATAAAAAGGGGGAGCAACTCGCCTGCATCTCACTTTCAGACCAGCAGCCCAGCGGTGCAGACCTCTGCAGCCTTCATCTGCCTCTTCCTCTTCCACAGCATCCAGTCATGTCCACCATGGATTGTAACAAAGTCCTTTTGGCAGCCACCATCATTCTGCAACAGTGCAAGGCCATCTGCAGGCTCCGTGAATACTACTGCGAGAAGAAAAGGAGCCACCCAAAAAGAGTCTGGGTCCGAAGATAGTTCGCCAGAAGAGCAGAGGACGGACTGTACAACAAGCTGATGGTGGAGCTCAGGAGCGAAGACACTCGGGCATTCCAGAACTTCATGAGGATGCCTCCAGCCATGTTTGACGAAGTTGTGCAGCGCCTGACACCCAGGTTGACCAAGGCAAACACCAGCTTCCGGCCCAGCCTGGAACCTGGGCTCAAGGTGGCACTCACTCTGCGCCACCTGGCCTCAGGGACCTCCTACAGAAGCATGCAGAATGGCTGGAGGGTGCCATCCAACACCATCAGCATTGTGGTCAGAAAAGTGGTGCAGGCCATCATCGAAGAATACAAGGAGGAGCTCCTCCAGTACCCCTCCACTGAAGAAGGATGGAAGAAAGTTGCAGAGCAGTGGTATCAGAAGTGGAACTTACCACACACCGTTGGAGCCATAGATGGCAAGCACGTGGCCTGCAAAGCACCAGCCAAGTCGGGGTCCACTTATTTCAACTCCAAGGGCTTCTTCAGCATCATCCTCTTCGCCATGGTCGCTGCTGACTACAAGTTCATGTACATCGATGCTTCAGGCAACGGCTCCTCTTCAGATGCCCAGGTATACAATGCCAGTCACCTCAAGGAGGGGCTGGAATGCAACCTCATCGTGGGCTTCCCTGATCCAGAACCCCTGCCCAACGACACACAAGATGTGCCCTACTTCATCGTGGGGGATGACGACTTCTCCCTCACAACCTACCTCATGAAGCCCTACACTTCCAGACTCCTCACCCGTGAAGAGAGGATCTTCAACAACAGGCTGTCCAGAGCAAGACGGGTGGTGGAGAACACCTTTGGCATCCTGGCCAACAGGTTCCAGGTACTTCTCACCACCATGCAGCATTGCCCAGAGACCGTGAGGAGGATCATGGAAGCTTGCTGCATCCTGCACAATCTCATGCGCATCCGCTACCCAGTCTTGCAGAACAGGCTCGTGGACCTCCAACAAGGCAATGGGGACATGGAGGCTGGGGAATGGAGGCAAGGGCAAAACCTGATCGACAATGAGGATGTGCAAGGCCCCAACAGAGCCTCACATGAAGCAAAGAAGCAGCGCAACCTCCTGAGACACTGATGCAACTTCCCAGCTAGAGCAGTGGAGTGGCAAGACAGGATGGTAGATGCTTAATGGATGCTTCCTTCAGCCTGTCTCATCACACGGATGAGATTGGGTCATGTATGTTTGGTTGGCCTAAAATGAACAGGGCGTTTAATAAAGAGTTGTGTTTATGTTGACATGTGTGGATAATTATTACATTATTATTGATAATAAAGGGCCGTAGGTGTGGCACCTGGGAGGCTGTACCATACAGTCCCACTATGCTTGCACTGGAGGCTTATCTATCTCACTGCTATCCTTGCCCATCCCACTGCTATATTAGCCCATCCCACAAGCATGCAAAGGCTTAAACCATTTCTAAAAGTTTCCAGAAAGACTTTATGAAAAAAAAAGAAATGAAGCAAGCATGTGAATCAAAAATAGACTTTATTAACAACAAGCTATAAGACAAAAATGAGTCTCTGGCACTCCTCTTGGTTGCTCAGTCTCAGGGGTGAAGGGTGCAGGTGCTGTGGAGGTGGCTGGTGCTGGAGTACTTGTCATCAGCTCCTCCAGAAGCAGAAGCAGCAGAAGCCCCAGCCCCAGAAGAGCGAGCCCGTGCTGCAGAAGCCCCAGCAGAACCAGAGTGAGGGCCAGGGGGCGGGATGGTAGCCCTGTCCCTCTTGCCAGGGCTGGCAGCAGATGGCTGAGGCTTGCTGTGCTTCCGCATGGTTGTGGGGTTGCTGGCTGGCAGGGAGGCTGGCAGGAACCAAGGCTGGCAGGAAGGCTGGCAGGGAGGCTGGCACCAAGGCAGGCAGGAAGGCAGGCACCAAGGCTGGCAGGAAGGCTGGCACCAAGGTTGGCACCAAGGCTGGCAGGAAGGCTGGTAGGCAGACATGAACCAAGGCTGGCAGGAAGGCAGGCAGCAAGGCTGGCAGGCAGACCGGCTGGCAGCAAGGCTGGCAGGGAGGCTGGCAGCAAGACTGGTAGCAAGGCTGGCAGGCAGACATGCAGGCAGGGCAGGCAAGGCAGTCAATGTGTCCGGCAGCAGGTCTTTCCTCTGAATGGCGACCTGCTTCCGCGGGGCTGACGCAATGCATCCTCCCCGCATGCGCAGTGAACGCCAGGCATCCATTAGGCTTCCGCTGTGCATCCGCTAGGCTTCCGCTCTGCATCTGCTTCATCCGTTCAGCGTCCGCTCTGCATCCGCTCTTTCTGTTCTGCGTCCGCTTCACTGAGGCCCCCCGGAAGCCCTGCGGATGTGCCATCCGCTCCCATCCGCTTCCGTCCGCTGGGCTTCCGTTCCGCATCCGCTTTGCATCCGCCCTGCGTCCTCCCCGCGTCCGTGTTATCCGCTCCGGTTATGCAAATTTTTGCCCCTTTTGAGAGCGGATAACAACGGATGGAACATTTTGCTCGTCCGCTGTGTCCTTTTTGCATCCGTTGGCCAGTGTGACATGGGCTTAATAGGGATACATTACACTACAGCCTTCCATATTTCTATCCTATAGAACTAAAAATCTATCTAATGGAAGTATCTTAACTACTTTTAAAAAAAGCCTTTCAGAGTAGAGACTATGAACCTACTCCATCACCCATGATCTCTGTGTATGCATAATTTCAAGTTTGCTTGCTATATAACACAGTCTCGTTCTTTGTAAGTAGTTGCTGAAAACTAAGTTGCTTGTATATATGAGTTGTTTACAGAGAGGAAGAGGGCTGTTGCAAACATCATAACATATCTTACTGTGTCATTTGCCTTGCATCAGCTTTAGCCTCTCTGCAGAGTGGATATGAAAATGACTCTTTTTTTTTTCATCTGGCATTGTATAAGCTTTGGCTGAATTCAGCTGTTTTATCTCCAGTGAAATTCTATCATGCAGCTTTTCTGCTTCTCATGAACTTGTTGGCTTCTGCCTTTCTGTCTTCTATCAAGTGTTTATTTCATACTCTGAATAACCTACAGAGGTTTATAGAAAGCCGCATATGGCACATGGGTGGCAAATGAGACCTGGAGTGATTACAAAGAAGATATCACACAAAAGGAAATCATAATGAGTAAGTGACTGGTGGAAATTCAGAAAAATAACAACACTGGGAGTTTAAAAAGTAAGAAAACAAATCCAAACAAGTGTATGCCCATTTCCAGACATCATGGCACCTCCATTTCTTTATGGCACCAGTTTCAAAAGTGACCTCAACTTCACATCACTTCATAGACCTTTTCTCACTGACATCCCAGACCCAGAGTATAATTCTCACTTATGTTAAATTCTTTCTTAAACCATCCAAAAATGCTTTAAAAAGGGATGAAAATGTAATGCGCAACCATTCCTGAAGGCATACAGGAATACTGTCATTACAAAGATGCTTTATGCCACTTTTTGACTGCAGATGAAAGTGGCAATATAAAAAGAATTGCTGATGAAATCATTGCTGACCACATTAAAACGAATAGTTACCGTAACATTATAATAAAAATAAAAGTAGCCACAGAGGATTTTATATTATGGAGCTAAAGTCACTGCAACTGCAGTAGCACTGCAGTTAAGAAATTTGTTTTTCAGTAGCAGCCATGAAGTGTAATAATATACTATTATAATAGTGGAATGGAGATGAATGCTAGAAATGTTAATGTTCATGAAAAAGTTACATGAAAAAGAAGTCATAAATGTTGTGAGAATGCTATAAAACTATAAAGCTGCAGGTATAGCTTTGGCAGTGAGAGTATAAATTTAATAAAATGAATGAATAAACAAACTAATAAATAAATAAATAAATAACTGGAGAACTGTTAAAATAAGGGTGTGAGTTTGCTTATAGAGGGATTGAATGTCTTGTCTAATGTGTGTATGAAGATTGCATCTGTGCCTGACAATTGGAAGGTATAATGATTGGTCCTGAATACAAACGGTAAAGTTGCAAGAATAAATTGAATCATTATAAAAGGATTCATTTGCTAAATGTCCCTGGGAAAATATTTGGAAGAATTTTCATAGGAAGTAAACAAGATGCGACAATGAGCAAAATCAGCAAAGTGGAGTGTGGCTTTCTGCTCTGGGCTGTACACACCAGAGTTTTGCTTTTAAGCAGGCCATTAAGAAATGGATGAATGTGGAAAAAATAATGCATATTTGTTGACTTAAAAAGCATAAAATACGGGGAATAGATTTGAATTATGGGATGTTTTGTGCAACTGTGATTGGTTGCTAAATGCAAGGAAGAGCAATGTAGAGATAAAACATGTATGAGAATAAATGGAATACTTTGCAAATATTTCAACATTTAACAGGGAGCAAATGTTCATTGTAGCAAAGATTCATGGTGTTTGTTGTTTAATATATTTATAGTTGAATATATAATAAACATCAGGGATGACATTGGATATATGTTAGTTAGAAACATGAATGTGCAAATACATATGCACAGATGATATTATATTTTCTGCCAAGAACTTGCATGATTTCCAGAAAATATTAGAGACTGTATAACGGATTATGAATCGAAAAATCAATGTATAAAAGACCAAATAACTGTGTTTTACAAAGCAAAAAGTTCAACAAGCAGATGATTTTTGTACCCTGGTGAAAAGTTTACTGAACCTATAAAAAGGAATGGAGAAAGTTTAAGACATGCAAACGCTGCAAAAACAATAGTGAGTAGTTTATGGTCTTTTAAAAGGAATAATTGTTTGTTGAAAGAAACAAAAATAACTCTATGTAATACTCAGCTTCTGCCCATGATGTTACATGGAAGTGATATTTGGGTGTGCCTGGAAAAAACATACTGTAAATAACTTAAATACAGAGGGAAGGGTTACTTAAGAATTGTACGTAGTTGAAAGAAGGCAGAGCCTCCTCACTGACGGATAGTAGTTCGTGACTCTCTGCAGCTATGGTCCATGCTCTTTCATTGGAGAACCCCGATCATTACGATTAGAGGCTAAAGCTGCCTTGGAGGGGCAGTGGAGTAAGGGGAAGCCGCAAGCCAGGTTGAGGGGAGCCACATCTCCCCCCCGAGCTTAGTCTTTTTCCCCCCAAAGACAACTGCAGTGGTGGTTTAAAATGGCCACCCCATAGAGGAGGACTCAGCTGGATTAAGATTTGTGCAGGAGAGAAGAAAGAGGTGGATAATATCTGAACCGGGACAACTGGGCAATACAACTAAACAAAAGTACCCCAGGATTTAGGTAACATGGAATTTTTAAGAAAAGGAAAGTGTGCAGTAAAATTACAAAAGGGACAGGAAAAAAAAATAATAAAATATTTTTGACAGCTAAACGGGGCTTCGAACTGGGAAAGGAAGAAGCTGGAACTAAAGATTTAACTAAATTGGATTAAAATATTTTGGCAATAAACAGGCATAAAATAAAGCTGGATTTAAGATTGTCAAAAAATAATAACAATAAAGTTTACAAATTGGAGACTGGACTGTGCTGGAATATTGAGGTTTGAAAAACCCTAAATAAAAAAAATAGGAGAAAAAGGTGAAGACTTTGTATAATGGAGAGTGCCACCTTTTGACAAAAACTTGAGTTCAAACAAAAGGGAAAGCATCCTGTTTCTGAATGAATTTGTGTGGATATAACATTAAAGAAATATTGAAACAAAGTAAGAATCTTAGAAAGTGAAATCAGAACCAGAATAAAGAAAAAAGCAAGGAAAGACTGACTGTGGGATTGATTGGTATTTTTGGTATTGACACTGGGCTGGAATAATTGAGAATTTAGAAAATTGAAAGAAGAAAGAAGGAAAGTAAAAGTATTTTTTTGTGGACTTTAACAATCATAAAATATAAGAGTGTGTAATGATGATATCTCTTCGGGAATTAAAAATTGAACTTAAAAATATGAGAGAATTACTACAGGAAAGAGGCAAATCACTTTGCTCTGTGTTCGAAAAAATGGAAATGGCAATTGAAGAACAAGAAGAAAGAGCTTCAGAGGACGAGGAGTCGACTCAAGGATAAGACATTTTAAACAGACAACTAACACAAAGAGCACTACAAAGAAGTGGGGAAAGAAGGAAGGTTAAAAAGTTGAGACTTAAGAAGGCAATCAAAAGGGGGAATACCTGTGAAGTTGGGAAAGGGAGAAAGACCCAGCAGAAAAGGGGAAAGGAAGATATTAAGAAAGAGAGGGATATAAACTAGAATGAGAAAAAATATGGGTAAAAGAGGGGGAGAAGAAGCAGTAAGAAACAGGTGTATGAAATAAAGAAATCCGGAAATAGTAAAATGTTGAAAAGAAATTGTTTTTTCAGAAATAACGGTTGATGAATTAAAAAGGGGATTCTGCAGGGTGACAAGGGATAATAAGAATATTTCTGCAATTAAAAATATTTTGAAAATAGGCTAATATAACTCTTATTAAAAATCAAGGGGGGTGGAATATACTGCGGATCCCAAATGAAAAAATGTAATGATTATTGTTATAATTTCTTAAAAATAATGGCTTATTGGGAATCAAGATGAGGTAATAAAGGTATATTTTAATCATTGAGGTGTCACACTCAAAGCAGTAAAAGGGGGGAACCTACACTTGTTTTTTTTTTTTTTTTTTGCTTTAGTGTTAAAATTTGTATTAATCTAGAATTTATAAAAAGAATGTGTAATGGAAAGGGAATATGACAGACTAAAGAACCAACTAAATTAATAAGTTAATGTAGACTATTAAAAGCAAGGAGAGACTTGGTAACCTTTTTATTATTATTATTATTATTATTATTATTATTATTATTATTATTATTA
>BLBF01000003.1:113754266-113779207 GCA_015471245.1 Laticauda colubrina | reverse complement strand
ACAAAGCATTTAAAATGGAAAAAACGTTCGCAGAGGGGACATATCTCAGATATTAAGGATGTCTAGAGGATGCCTAGAGGATGCCTAGAGGATGCAAAGGGACACCTATACTGCCTAAAAAAGGGGGAGCAACTCACCTGCATCTCACTTTCAGCCCAGCAGCCCAGCTGTGCAGACCTCTGCAGCCTTCATCTGACTCTTGCTCTTCCACAGCATCCAGTCATGTCAACCGTGGATCGTAGCACAGTCCTTTTGGCAGCCACCATCCTTCTGCAACAGTGCGAAGCCATCTACAGGCTCTGTGAACTCCACTACGGGAAGAAAAGGAATACCTGGAAGAGCTCCTCCAGTGCCCCTCTACTGAAGAAGGATGGAAGAAAGTTGCAGAGCAGTGGTATCAGAGGTGGAACTTCCCCCACACCGTTGGAGCCATAGATGGTAAGCACGTGGCCTGCAAAGCACCAGCCAAGTCGGGGTCCACTTATTTCAACTACAAGGGCTTCTTCAGCATCGTCCTCTTTGCCATGGTCGATGCTGACTACAAATTCATGTACATCAATGCTTCAGGCAACGGGTCAGCTTCAGATGCCCAGGTATACAATGCCAGTCACCTCAAGGAGGGGCTGGAACAGAACCTCATCATGGGCTTCCCAGATCCAGACCCCCTACCCAACGACACGCAAGATGTGCCCTACTTCATCGTGGGGGATGAGGCCTTCTCCCTCAGAACATACCTCATGAAGCCCTACACTTCCAGATGCCTCACCCATGAAGAGAGGATCTTCAGCAACAGGCTGTCCAGGGCAAGGCGGGTGGTGGAGAACGCCTTTGGCAACCTGGCCAACAGATTCCAGGTACTTCTCACCACCATGCAGCATCGCCCAGAGACCGTGAGGAGGATCATGAAAGCTTGCTGCATCCTGCACAATGTCATGCACACCCACTACCCAGTCTTGCAGAACAGGCTCGTGGACCTCCAACAAGGCAATGGGGACATGGAGCCTGGGGAATGGAGGCAAGGGCAAAACCTGATAGACACTGAGGATGTGCAAGGCCCCAACAGAGCCTCACGTGAAGGGAAGAAGTGCAACCTCCTGAAACACTGGTGCAACTCCCCAGCTGGAGCAGTGGAGTGGCAAGACAGGATGACAGATGCTTAATGGATGCTTTCTTCAGCCTGTCTCATCACACTGATGAGATTGGGCCATGTATGTTGCGTGGGCCTACAATGAACAGGGCATTTAATAAAGAGTTGTGTTTATGTTGACATGTGTGGATCAATGATTGCATTAGTATTGATAATGAAGGGCCATAGGTGTGGCACCTGGGAGGGTGGACCATACAGTCCCACTATGCTTGCACTGGAGATTTATCTACCCTCACAGCTATCTCAACCCATCCCACAGCTATCTTAACCCATCCCAAAGGTATCCCTGCCCACCGCACTGCTATCCTTACCCATCCCACAAGCATGCAAAGGCTTAAACCATTTCTAAAAGTTTCCACCAAGTTTTTATTTACAAAAGTAAATGAAGCAAGTGTGTGAAGCAAAGATAATCTTTATTAATAACAAGCTGTAAAAGAAAAATGACCCAAGTGAAGTGTCCAAATAAAGTCTACAGGTAGCCACCCAGTCTCTGGAACTCTTCTCTGTCACTCAGAGGTGTGCCCAGTCTCAGGGGTGAAGGGTCCAGGTGCTGTGGAGGTGGGTAGTGCTGGAGTGCTGGTCTGAAGCGCCAATGGGGTGCCTGGCCCCGAGAGGACAACAGGTGATGGTGTGTTGAGGAAGCTCTCAGACAGCTGGCTCAGCCCCGTGATGTTGAGAGCTCCTTCCTCCATGCCATGGGGTGTCAGCCCTAGTACCGATGACAGATGTACTGAGGCCGGGCTTGGCTGTGGGGTGGAGGAAGGAGCAGTATAGTGGGGTTGTCTGGTCTGCAGCTGTGTGAGGACTGGCATGGGTGGCATCAGTGGCATGGGTGGCATCGGTGGCATCAGTGGAAAGGCCTGCTGCCTGTGCTGCTGGACCTCCTGGTTGCCATAGCCCTGGCAGGTGAGGGCCTGTGGAAAGCCTTGGAATGGGAGGGACATCATCTGGGATGGAGGAGCAGACCTGGACTGGGTGGGAGCAGGTTCATCTGGATCTGGAGGGTTGTGAAGCAGCTTGGTGATCTGGTCCTTCACCACCTGGTACTGGGGTTCCGCCATGTCCGTGAGGGTCTGGTTGACATAAGTGAGGAAGGGCTTGTGATTGGAGGATGAGGAGTCAGTGTGGATCAGCTGAGAGAGGATATCTATACTGCTCCTGATGGTGTCCCTGATCTCCAGGAGGACAGTGTGGCTCTGCCCCTCCTGCTGTCTGGCTCTCTGCCTTTCTGTGGAGGTGGAGCTGGGTGTGGATGCAGG
Source organism: Laticauda colubrina (assembly GCA_015471245.1). Taxonomy (NCBI): domain Eukaryota; kingdom Metazoa; phylum Chordata; class Lepidosauria; order Squamata; family Elapidae; genus Laticauda; species Laticauda colubrina. The sequence goes on along the minus strand of BLBF01000003.1, from coordinate 113,776,801 downwards.
TAGGACTGTGGTGGAAGTGCCGTCTCCTTTCTCCCACTGCGCCAGGGAGTCCTCCATGTGCTCCACCATAGTTAGAACAGCTGTCCGCGGGTTCTCCATCGTGGCATGCTCCACAGATACCTTCCTGGACACAGGAGCTGACTCTCGTCCGGAAGAGGACTGGCTCTCAGCAGGCTGCCTGAGAGAGAGGGTTGTGAGAGGGGCTGCTCCTCGGTGGCAGATCTCACCCTCCAGGAAGCTGCACTTGGCCATGACATAGGTCTCTCTGTCCGTCAGCTTGACCGCAGCCTGGCCAGATTTCTTGAGGTGCAGCTTCCCATACCAGGTGTGCATGTGCTTCCACCAGCCGAGGAGCACCTCCGAAGTGTAGCCCAGGCTCTCCGCCTTCTCTCTCCAAACAGCCTGCTTCCTTTTGGTGTCCCTGTAGAGCCTGTGTCCCTTCCACCATAGATAGTCATTCTCTCTCAGCCACTCCAGCACCTCATCCTCATGTTCCTCCTCGATGTTGTATTGCCTCCTCTCCCGTTCTCGCGTATGCCTCTTCCTCCCTTTGGCAGGACCACATGGACCCTCATAAGAGGGGCTTCCAGGTTGTAGGGGCTGCTCCTCCACACCACCAGCAGCAGCAGCACCAGCAGGATCATCAGCACCAGCACCAGCACCAGCACCAGCACAAGCAGGATCATCATCAGCAGCAGCAGCACCAGCACCAGCACAAGCAGGATCATCATCATCAGCAGCAGCAGTACCAGCAGGACCAGGATCATCATCAGCAGAGTAAGCACCAGCAGCGACAGCAGCACCAGGAGCACGAGCAGGACCAGGAGCACCAGCAGGACCAGCAGGACCAGCAGGACCAGCAGGACGAGCAAGACCAGGAGCACGAGCAGGACCAGGAGCATGAGCAAGACCAGGAGCACAAGCAGGACCAGCAGGACCAGCAGGACGAGGAGCAGCTACAGCAGAGTAAGCACCAGCAGAAGCATCACCACCAGAAGCAGCATCATCAGCTCCTCCAGAAGCAGCATCAGCAGAAGCACCACCGCCAGAAGCAGCATCAGCAGAGTAAGCACGAGCAGAAGCACCACCACCATAAGCAGCAGCATCAACTCCTCTATAAGCAGAAGCAGCAGAAGCCCCAGCCGAAGAAGAGCGAGCCCGTGCTGCAGAAGCCCCAGCAGAAGCAGAGTGAGGGCAGGGGGTGGGAGGGTGGACCTGTCCCTCTTGCCAGGGCTGGCAGCAGATGGCTGAGGCTTCCTCTTCTTCCCCATGGTTGTGGGGTTGCTGGCTGGCAGCAAGGCTGGCAGGCAGGCAGGCAGGCTGGCAGGAAGGCTGGCAGGAAGCCTGGCAGGAAGGCAGGCAGCAAGGCTGGCAGGCAGGCAGGCTGGCAGGCAGGCAGGCAGACAGCAAGGCTGGCAGGGAGGCTGGAAGGCAGGCTGGCAGCAAGGCTGGCAGGCAGGCAGGCAGCAAGGCTTGCAGGCAAGCAGACAGCAAGGCTGGCAGGGAGGCTGGAAGGCAGGCTGGCAGGCAGGCTGGCAGCAAGGCTGGCAGGCAGCAAGGCTGGCAGGGAGGTGGCAGGCAGGCTGGCAGCAAGGCTGGCAGGCAGGCAGGCAGCAAGCCTGGCAGGTAGCAAGCCTGGCAGGCATGCAGGCAGGCAAGGCAGGCAGGCTGGCAAGGCTGGCAGGCAGTCGATGTGGCTGGAAGCAGGTCTTTCCTCTGAATGGTGACCTGCTTGGGAGCTGCCTCCTTTTATATCCACGGGGCTAACGCAATGCATCCTCCCCGCATGCGCAGTGAACGCTAGGCATCCGCTAGGCTTCCGCTAGGCATCCACTTCATCCGCTAGGCTTCCGCTGTGCATCTGCTTCATCTGCTCGGCGTCCGCTCTGCATCCACTGTATCCTTTCCGTGTCCGCTTTGCTGTGCCCCCCCGGAAGCCCTGCGGATGTACCATCCGCTCCCATCCGCTTCCATCCGCTAGGCTTCCATGGAGCATCCGCTTTCCATCTGCCCTGCATCCTCCCCCCGTCTGTTCCTTTCCGTGTTGTCCGCTCTGGTTATGCAAATTTTTGCCCCTTTTGAGAGCGGATAACAACAGATGGAACATTTATCTCGTCCGCTGTGTCCTTTTTACAAACGCTTTGCATCCGTCGGCCAGTGTGACAGGGCCTTAAAATTTTGGAATGGAAAAGGTAATAATAGAATTAAGTATGCATATATGAATGTATAATTGCTGTCATATTTGTATGTAAAGGTGATGACACGGAAATATGTTGTCCACTAAAAAGAGATTTTTGTTTTTAATGTGAAAAACTGAATAAAATTTGTTAAAAAAAAGAGAATTGTACGAAGTAAAATAAAAAGATAACTTTTAGAAAGAATGGATATGAAATGAATGTGGATATCATAAAGAAATGACTATGCAATATTTATTGAGTACGTTGAGATATTTTAATTATAAAGAGAGAATCAATAAAGATCAGTTTACTAGGCAAATATAGGAAGAATACCACTGGGTATTGATTACCTTCTGGGTACTATTCAATGCACAACTTTGTTCAATGACCATTCAAAGTTACAATAACACTGAAAAATGACCAATTATGATCATTTTTCACAATTATAACCATTGCAGCATCCCCATGATCACGTGACCCAAATTCAGACTCTTGGCAACTGACTCATATTTATGACCGTTGCAGTGTCCCAGGGTCATGAGATCCACTTTTGTGACCATCTGACAAACAAAGTCAATGGGAAACTAGATTCACTTAACAGACATGTTACTAACTAAACAACTGCAGTGATTCACTTAACAACTGTGGCAAGAAAGGTTGTAAAATGGGGCAAAAAATCACTTAACAAAACTGTTTCACTTAGCAACAAAACATTTGGCCTCAAATGTGGCCATAAGTTGAGCACAACTTATGTACTTCTTATATACTTAGAAAAACCAAAATGTCTTACACCAGTGTTTTTCAACCTTGGCAACTTTAAGATGTGCAGACTTGACCCCAAATCCCCTAAATCATGCTGGTTGGAGAATTCTGGGAATTTAGGCCACCAGTCTAAGTTGACAAGACTAAGAAATACTGCCCTCTTTGATTAGGATATCATTGGAAAATGTACCTTTATAAGTCTGTCTGGCTTTCATATATGTTTTTCTTCAGCATGGGGTCATATGTCAATCAACATATTTTAACTGCTTTTTTAAAATCTACCAAGGCTTTTCTTTTTGGTTCATTTTTACTTTAATTTCCAACCTTTGAATAAGTGATAGATGACCAACCAAATAAATAAATACAGATTCAACTCAGCACCATAAAACAGTAATTTTCAAAGCGTGATTCCTCTAGAGTCCTCAAAACCCTTTCAAGGGATCCACAAAAATTAAATAAATATTTTTAAATTTCTCTGCTTCAATTTCTAATACAGTAAATATCAATGGCTATAACTTGAATAAACCAAAGTTATTTGAGATCCCCAATCATTTTTAAAAATATATAAGGAGTCCAAAATGTCCAGCAAGACCAAATGTTTGAAAACTGCTACTGTAAATTATTGTGCACTATATTACTGTATCACTAGAATTCCCTCTTCAGTGATATTGACAAGTTATTCTCCACTGTTTATTAAGTGATATAGTGCGACATTGCTGGTTGCAGGTTTTATTTTAAAGAAATTCATAGTATTTTAATCCTAAAATATTTTTATTCTTTTATGGTTCTTATGTACTTGGGCCTGCTTTCTCCTAAAGCATCACATGATCCATAAACTTACTTTAGTGTCAGCTGTTTGTGATGCCTATTCCAACTCTGAAGTAGAAAAGAATCTTACAGTTCCCCTGGCAACTCCTGAACTTTTACAATGCAGCTACAACACAGGGATTTTCCAGAGACAGTAGCAGTATATTCTCAAGGGCATGCTCATTTTATTGCTTGCTACTTTTTTTCCTGTCAACTCTTCTGTCATTACTTATCTCTTATAAAATGTATGATATTAAACATAAAGTTGAACATTGTTGTTCACAATGCCTGGTGATCCTGCGATACAGAGACTGTAAAAGGTGATGGGATAATCTTGCTTAGTTTTCACAAAAAATGAACATCTGAACTACCTTTTGTATCAAGAGGCAAAACTTTGACTATTGTCAGTGGAAGTTACTCTGGATGAAATTACTAGCTTCTGAAGAGTTCATGAAAAAGTTATTTTAAGAGACAGTGTCACAAAAAAAAAATGGGCCAGATTCAAATTATGTATTTAAATGTGTGTCAGACTCACAACCACGGCCCAGGTTTCTCAAAAATGGCATCCTTCTTCAAGCCAGTTTATGGAACTAAGTGAAAGCTCCTCAGCAGTGAGCAGAAAGTTGTGACTACAGATTACAACTCCACTTAAAACCAAAAGTTGGAATCAGAATTTCCATTCCTAAGCAAGGTGGTTGTTATGTAAGTTGTGCCTGAGTTGATGACCCTTTTTTGCCACAGTTGTTAAGCAAATGCTACAGTTAAATGAATCAAGCTTCAAACATTGACTTTGCTTGTTGGAAGCTGGCTTGGGAAGGTCTCAGATGGCTAGGACATGACCATGGGACACTGCATCCATCATGAATACATGTACTTGAATTTTGATCACAGGTGCATGGGAATGCTCTGATGCTCATAAAAACAAAAACTGGTTGAAAGTCATTTTTTTCTATGTTGTTGTAACTGTCAGCCTTCAAGATCTTCTTCTATCGCTTTGCATCTTTCAGCTGTAATAAGAAATGGGGGGAGGGGAGAGTGGGATGAGTCTGGGAAGTGAGCTGGAGGTGTTACATTTTTCTGTTGTGTAAATGAAGGGGGGGAAGCATACATCAGAGTTAAGTTTCTATTTCTCGCTTAGCTTTGTTTTCTCTGTGCAACTGCAACCCGTTATCAAAGCATGCCAAGGTCAATGGACAGACGCCTCATCATCACCTGAAGATGTCCACATGATCATATTCACAATTTCTAATTGGAAGTTTCATTTGAACTATTGGGGATGGGAACACTTCCATCACTTTGTATATGTGATTTACATGCCTAATTTCTCAGATTCAGAATTCTCTGGTTGCTACCACTTCACTTTCAGTAAAAGATAACTTTTCTCGAAATCAAAGAGTCGAAGTATTTCTTGGATTTTGAATGGAGCACCACCTGACATTATTCTGAATCTCACTCTACTAGCCCACCTGGAGAAAACACCAAATTTTCTTCCGAGGGGGCCTGAACATCATGTCATCTTCAACTAGTGACCAGGAAGATCTGGGAGCCAATGGAGGGCAAGATTCTTTGCTGGTAAAGGAAGCCCAATCGTTAGCGGAGCTCAATCTGGAAGAGGATCCAGCTGTGAAGCCCAGATGGTCGGTGAGGGTTGGCTGGAAAGATCCAGAGAAGGACCCACCCCCCCGGGATCATCACCACCCGCCGGTGTGGAAAAGAGGAGCCATGGCAAGAGAAGGAAAAGAGAGAACTCTCACTGAATCAAGCCAGAAGACTCCTTGATGAAGCCTTTGAACAACTCTAAGCTGCACAAAGATATGAAGGGGAAGGGGGAGTAGCCCCAACTAGAAGAAGCAGAGCAGCCTCCTCTCCCATAAATCAACCCGATCCAGCAGCAGCCCCGGGGCCCTCAGTGGGAGATATAATTCCTAGAAGGCGTAGAGCTCCTAGGCTGCCTCCATTAGAAGTAAGATATGGGGGAGATCCCAAAACCTTGGGATTTTTCCTAGCCCAAGTTTGGAGCTATATGGAAGAATACGGGGAGGATTTTCCCTCAGAAGCAGCCAAAGTGAGATTGTTACCAGAGCTCTGGAGGAAACAGTGGCAGAGTGGATGGTGACCCTGCATAATGATAATGCTCCCCAGTTGATGAATTATAACCTGTTCATGACTGCATTGCAAGCTAGATTTGAGGACCCATTGGCAGAGCGCAAGGCCCGAATCAGGATGAAGACCATAAATCAGGGGTGGAGATCAGTGGCTGACTACACCCAAGAATTTAGACAATTAGCAGGTCATATCCGAGGCTGGTCCCAGGAAGCCCTGATAGAAGCATTTAAAGATTGTTTGAACAAAAATGTGTACCAGAGATGCATTGCTAGAAGGGACCCAAATGACTTGCAGATGTGGTACTTGCTGGCAGAAGAAGTGGAAATTGATTTAACCCAAAGCAGACGGCGGGGAGGTTCTGGGTGGAGCAAATGTTCCCCCCCACATCCTCAAGAGATTCCCAAACCTCAGAGGGGAGGAACATCGGCAATACCCAACCCCTCTGCCTGTTTCCGATGCAGGAAGGAAGGTCACCAGGCTGTGAACTGCAAAGTCAAGCTGGAACTAAAGGGGGTGCCAAAGGAAGGGAAGAAACCTGAAAAATCCCCAGCGAAGCCTCGCGAAGCAGCACTAAAGGCAAAAGAGATAGCGAAGGTCGCCCCTCCCGCGGGAGAAGAGTCAGACACCCCAGTTACCCCTGAGGAGTATTTCGACTCGGAAGACGACTTCCTGGTAAGTCCAAGCGTGGGCCCTATGACCATTCCGGTGAAGTTGAGGGTACCCAATTCAGGGATCGAAGGGGAAATGCTAGCCCTATTAAATTCTGGGTTCACAAGATGTGTAATCAACACAGAAGTAGTGGAGAAAATGGACTTAAAACTAAAACCTTTAAAGGTGCCCATTTCCTTTGCCCAATTAGATGGATCAGTGGCTGGAGGTTGCCCTGCACGCTTTATCACGGAACCTATAGAAACGATCTATAGGTTCACCCCTGGTCGGTCCTAACGGACCTAAACCGTCCCGTAGAGACGGGGATCGTGAAGGGCACAGTCCCAGGATCCCAGAGATATCGCAAATCTCTGGTTTGATCCGGGAGAAGCCCTTTTGCTGGCGGTGGAAAGGCAGCCTCCAAAGCTGCTGAAGTCGGGACAGCTCCGAAGAGAAAGTGGCTGGAGCGAGGGTGTGTCGGCTGGGTGAGAAACCTCTTTTGTATTGCAAATTGGCTGAGACCTGAAAGGATATCCTGAACAAAGAAGAAACCTGTGGCTTTATTTTTGTCTGACTGGAACCTGGTTGAGCGGCGTTTTTTTAAGTGATGTCAAATTGAGGCTTGGATTCTTTCCTTACTATTTTTTTTTCCTCTTTTCTGAGGACTTTAATGTGACTTTGTAGGTAACCAGATTGAATTTTTTCTTATATATATTTTTATGCTTCTTTTGATTTTTTAATTTTCTTTAGGATAGAGGCCCCCTTTGTTTCTTCTGAGTTTTGTATACATTACTCTTTTTTCTGGCTGAGGGGGGAAAAAGTATTAAGAGACCTTGCAACACTGCCAACTAGAGGCTTGAAAGTACTTTATTTGAATTGGGGAGAAATGTATAAACACTCCTTCTCAAGGACATTTTAATGTGATAAGATGGAGGGAGAGCACAGAAAAATATTATTACAGGTGTTTTCCTGGACTCTTATCAATATTTCAACACTTGAGGCTTGGCTTTGAAGCTGCTGGAGAAGAGAGTCATAATAAGAGCCTTGGATAAATAAATAAAGTGCAGTGTGCAGTCCATATATGTGCAGTATATATATATACTTGTGAAACCTCTACTCGCCAGCTTTTTTGTATATTTCAATTTTAGTAATATTTTTATTTTTGCTTTTTATTTGATCCTTTTTCTTCTTTGGTTTTTTGGGCCTTTTTATTACTGGATTTTTCCATTTTGGATCATAATTGACAACTCTATCAGATGGATTGAAGATTAAAAAGAATTTGAAGTTTTTTGAAGCATTAAAATGAAAAAAAAAGTGAGAAAAAGAAGAAAGTGTTAAATGAAATAGACTGTGTGTATTTGGATTGCTTGGTGACTTTGGGACTTTTGGAAATTCTTATTTGAATGATTAAAATAATTTGGGTCGTTTAAATTTTTTCTTTTTTTTACAATGGCATTACTTATGGATGAACTGAAAATGGAATTTATAAAATATAATCAAGAGAAACAAGAAGGGAAGGATTCTTTTGGCTCTATTTTTCATTTTTTAGAAATGGCAATTTCTACATATGAGAAACTACAAGAACAAGAAGATTGGGATGAAGAAGAAACCATCCTTAATGAACAAGCAACTTTATTTGGGGAAGAAAGGGGAAAGAGGAGAAAGAGAATGGAGAATTTAAGACTTAAAAAAACAACCAAAAAAGGGAAAAACAAGGTGAAAAGTGGACACAATATCAGAAAGCAACAGAAAAGAGGAATACACAAGAGGGTGGAGATTAAGAGACAAGGGGGTAAAAAGGGTAGAGGGGAGAAACAAGGGAGGAAAGAAGGGAAGAGAAGCTACAAAGGTTTGAAACTAGATGTAAAGAAACAGATTTTATTTAGAGATAATGGGTAAACATATAACTGAAAAAGAGATTCTGCAAAGGTACATAAGATTGTGTTGTTGTATCTGTACTTGAAATAATGTTAGAAAATTGGAATAATATATGATTATAAAATGGGACAAAATATTTAATGTAACTTAGCGAATTTTTTTTTAAAATAAAATAAATGAAATTAAATATGAGAGAATTGAATTAAAGAAAGTAACTAAGCAAAATCTATAAGTGTTCCCATAGAAGTATGATATTTATTTAGAAAGGATTGTGTAAAATGTTTAAGACTTAAATGAATATTAATTTTAATGATATAATTTCAATTGCTATGGATTGTTGTTTTAATTATATTATATATCAAAAAAAAAACTTTTTTCTTTCTGTTTTAAAATATTGAGTTTATTTTTAGAATGTATTACGCAGAATCCGAATGAAAATTATGTGTTATGTTAAGCTTTAAAATTAGGGAAAGGATAAGTATGACAAGGCATTATACTCCAATCAGTCATTACAGAAGAAATTTTGTGTTAATGAGAAAAAATAATAGACAGCTGAAACAGGACAGACAAAAGATATAAGTATAATGATTTAAATTGAGATGAAATAAATATAATAGAATTAAGAGAGTGAAAAGAGGGGAGAAGCTATATAGAAAATGTAAAATAGTAAATAAGAAATGGAATTGCTATATGAAAGTAAGCATGAACTTGAATTTATGTCTGTACAAAAAGATGTAACTCGGGATCAAACTGCCGTCCAAAAAGATATTTTATGTTTTCTATGTTTTGTGTTTTGTTGGTATATGTTTGTTTGTTAAAAAATTAATAAAAAAATTTTCAAAAAAAAAAAAGAAAGAAACGATCATGGGAGAACATGATGAGACTCTGCGCTTTATTGTGGTCCCTGGGATGGAGCAACCATTAATACTGGGATTGCCCTGGCTCCGGAAATGGAACCCCCAGGTTAATTGGAGAAAGCGGTTATTGCACTTATATAAGCAGTGACCGGAAAAAGAGGGGAGATCTCAGACAAAGTTTCAGATTCCGGTTGAAATAGCTTCCACAGGTACCGAACCCGTGAAAGGGGAGGAGAAAATTCCAAAAGAGTATTGGGATTTAAAGGAACTGTTCAGTGAGAAGGCCTCGGATGAGCTCCCGCCTCACCGGTCAACAGACTGTGCTATTGAAATTTTGCCTGGGGTGAAACTCCCGAAACCGAAGTTGTACTCAATGACACCATGGGAATTAGAAGAGCTAAGACTATTTGTAGATAAAAATCTGGAACGTGGTTTCATCCAACCTGCTAGGCCCCGGGTAGCGGCCCCCATGTTGTTCCGTGAAAAGAAAGATGGCTCCAAATTCTTGGTGGTGGATTACAGAAATATGAATGCCATTTCCATGGAAAACATGTACCTGCCTTTGATGAAGAACATGTTAGCCCACCTAGCCAAGGGGAAGATTTTCACGAAGTTGGATTTGAGAGAAGCATACTATCGAATTCGAATTAAGGAAAGGTATGAGTGGAAGACCTCTTTTAACTGCCTGATGGGTTGCTTCCAATTCAACGTTCTTCCTTTTGGTTTACAAGGGGCCCCAGCTGTATTCATGCAGATGATCAATCAGGTGTTACATGAACATTTATACAGGGGAGTTCTGGTTTATCTTGATGACATCCTTATCTACACGGAAACTCTGGATGAACATGTGAAACTGGTGCGGTCGGTTCTACAGAAACTGTGTTCCGCTAAATTGTATGCTAAACTATCCAAGTGTGAATTCCATCAAGAGAAAATTGACTATTTGGGATATCGCATTTCATCTGAGGGCATAGAAATGGATCCAGACAAAGTGTGTGTCATATTGGAATGTGCTCCACCACGTACCAGAAAACAACTTCAAAGCTTCTTGGGATTTGCAAATTTTTACCGGCAATTTATCCCGACTTTTGCTAAGATAGCAATGCCCATCACAAATCTCTTAAAAACAAAAGGGGAGGTAAAGCCAAGGCCAAGTAAGCCATTGGAGTGGTCCATGGAGTGCCAAGCAGCTTTTGAAAAGCTAAAATGACTGTTTGCTGCAGAACCAGTGCTAAAGCACCCAGATATGGAGGCTCCTTTCGTGATCCAAGCCGATGCGAGTGATGTGGCCGTTGGACCAGTGTTACTTCAAATCAACGAGAAAGGGACCTTACAGCCTTGTGCGTATACCTCCCGTAAACAATCTGAAATCGAGAGAAGGTGGGCCGTCTGGGAAAAAGAAGCTTTTGTAGTTCATTGGGCCTTACTGACCTGGAGACATTTCCTGGAAGGAGCAAAACAGCAATTTGAGGTATGGACTGATCATAAAAATTTGGAAGCCTTAAAAACGCCTCAGAACCTGTCCCCTAAACAAGTTCGCTGGGCCCAGTATTTCAAATGGTTCAATTTCTCACTGATGTACATTCCATGGGGGAAGAACTTCATGGTGGATGCTCTCTCTAGATGACCCCAATATAATAGTATTTGCCAGGAGGTGATAAGTCCAATTGTTTTGACCAAACATCTAGCCACCCCAATGATCACCAGAACCCAAAAGAAGAAACAAGAAATGGATTTATCGAATGACCTAACCGAACAACTAAAAGAAGCTTTAAAACTTGATGATTGGTTCTTGGCTCATTCGAAAGACTATACAGTTAGAGATGGTTTGGCTTGGATGGGGACCAAGTTGTATGTGCCACAAGTGCTGAGAGGCCAAGTACTACAACAAGCTCATGATTCTAAAGCAGCTGGTCACTTTGGATTTGTGAAAAACTTACATCTGGTTAAGTGGCAATTCTGGTGGCCTACTTTGAAGAAGGACATTGAAGCTTATGTAGCTAGCTGTCCAATCTGTGCTTCGGCAAAGAGACCTCCTGATAAGCTGGCAGGGTTGTTACAAAATGTGGCGAGACCAACAGCCCCCTGGAAGGAAATCTCTATGGACTTTATAGTAGAATTACCTGAAAGCAGTGGAAACATGGTTATTTGGGTGGTAACCGATTTGTTTTCCAAACAGGTACATTGCATACCTTGTTCCAAAATTCTATCTGCTAAGACGTTGGCTAAACTGTTTATTTCACATATCTATAGGTTACATGACGTTCCGGAACCTATACTCTCTGACAGAGGGGTCCAATTTACCTCAAATTTTTGGAAAGAGTTCCTGAAATTGATAGGCTCAGCCCAGGGCTTAAGCTCTGCCCCCCCAAAGCAATGGGGCCTGTGAGAGGACTAACACAGTGTTAGAACAGTATTTTAGATGTTATATAAATTATCAATAATATAACTGGTCCAACTTACTACCATTTGCTGAAGTGGCATATAACAATTCTGTACATAGTAGTACTGGATTCACTCCATTTAAAGTGGCTTCGGGACAAGATTTTGTACCCATACCTGAACTTCCTCGTTAAAGGCCTAACATCCATTTGTTGGATGAATGGATAACTCAACTCCAACCAGTAACACATAAAGCATTAGATGAGGCCCATCAAGCTCATAAGAAATTTGCAGACAAGAAAAGATCTCCACAGAAATTATATAAAGTAGGTGACAAAGGTTTCCTGTCCACCAGATACCTGCAAACCACTCAAAAGTAAAAGAAGCTTGGTCCTAAATACGTTGGTCCTTTCACGATTGAACAGATTATAAATCCTGTAACAGTCCAGCTGAACTTACCGAAAACTCTTTGACGAATTCACCCGGTTTTCCATGTTAGTTTGTTAAAACCTGAACATACTTCTGATTTAAGACCCATCCAGGCTGACCCTCCCATACCAATACTGATTGAAGGTAAACAACATTTTGAAGTTAAAGAAATTCTGGACTCTCGCAAATGGAGGGGTCCAGTATCTTGTAGCCTGGAAACATTTCCCTCCTTCACAAGCTGAATGGGTTAACGAAACCGATGTTAAAGCCCCTAAGTTGATCAAAGCATTTTGTTCCAAGTATCCTGATAAGCCCTAGGAGTGTATTCCTTTGTAATTGTCTAATGATTAATTATTGTCTTTATATTTTCTCCTCTCTCTCTTCTCGGACTGACGGTTTTCTTTTTTCTAGGAGGGCCAAATGTCAGCCTTCAAGATCTTCTACTATCGCTTTGCATCTTTCGGCTGTCATAAGAAATGGGGGGGGAGGGGAGAGTGGGATGAGTCTGGGAAGTGAGCTGGAGGTGTTATATTTTTCTGTTGTGTAAATGAAGGGGTGGGAAGCATACATCAGAGTTAGGTTTCTATTTCTTGCTTAGCTTTCTTTTCTCTGCGCAACTGCAACCCGTTATCAAAGCATGCCAAGGTCAATGGACAGACACCTCATAATCACCTGAAGATGCCCACATGATCATATTCACAATTTCTAATTGGAAGTTTCATTTGAACTATTGGGGGTGGGAACACTTCCATCACTTTGTATATGTGATTTACGCGCCTAATTTCTCAGATTCAGAATTCTCTGGTTGCTACCACTTCACTTTCAGTAAAAGATAACTTTTCTCTAAATCAAAGAGTCTAAGTATTTCTTTCTTGGATTTTGAATGGAACACCGCCTGACAGTAACTTTGGCACTAAACAAATAGTTGTAATTTGAGACCTATCTGTACAACAACACTGTACAATTTCTATATGTTCCAGATCTGTGAAAAGATGGCATGCATTTGAAGAGTATTCAAATAATGTGTTTCATATCAATGGCTACTATATAAATCAGGCAAGTGACATACCTCCCTCAATATACAATATCCTATCACTGAACTTCTGTGGTAAGATGCTGAATCTGTGCACCGCTGAGGTCAGCTGCTTGATTCCCCTGAGTAAAGAAACTGCCTAGGGAAAAGAAAGGAGCCTTCCCTGATTGCCTACCAGAATTCAGGCATCCCACAGGTAAAGATAACACCACCCCAAAAAATTCCTTTCACAGAGACAGCCAGTCACTTCAGTGATACCTAGCTAACACATGCCATACGCTATTTTTTTTAAAAAAAATCCTATCATCTTTCAATTTTCCCTTCAACTTGGAAATGTCACCCTTAGCTTGCCATCTCAGTCAGATAAGACATAAATTAGAGTATTAATTGCTTACCACTTGTAAATCAAGGTAAAACTATATAGATAGATACTCTTATACTTATATATTAGCATACTGGAAGACTCAGAAGTAAGGCTATTAATAAGTTGTATTTAAAATAAACTTTACAATTATTAGGCAGGAAAGAAGAGTAGTGCCTCTATCCTGTCCAATTGCTCTTGAGTTTTTCATGGAAGGGTTGGCAATTTAATGGAAGCATGGATTTTTCCTTCAGGCAGACTGCCTTATAGACCAGGATGCTACAAAGTTGAGGACTTCAATTCCCAGGATTCCTCAGCCAGCCATACTGGCTGGGGAATTCTGAGAGTTGAAGTCTATGAGTCTTAAAGTTGTCAACTTTGGAGACACCTGGTATGGACAGATGAAAATACTTCATCATTAGACCTTGGTTGATTTGACCCTTCACCCCAAACCCAGAAGCATGGGTTAGGAATCATCAGCATTGACACTTCAATAAATGTAGAGATACGGTTTTCCAGGTTTCCAAACAGAAGCTTGTTTTGAAAGCTTCCCTGTCAACTCCTCATTCCCATTTCCTGAGCTGTGTGATGAGACTTCATCAACATGGTCTCTCTGACTTGAATAAACAACCTTGGAATCTCCCTATACTGAGCCTTAAATGATGGCTTGAACCACAAATTTTCATGACTAATGCAAGACCTGGTATTATATTTTGAATTGCCCAGTTTGAGAGGGAAGTTTGCAGCTGTTCTGAGAGAAGACTGCTTTATGCAACTGGATTGGACTCTTTGTTTTTCAGATGGGTTAGAGATGGCTCTATATGCTATAAATGGCAGAACAGCTTTTTCCTATAAAATATATGAAAGCCCTTCACTGTTTTTGTGAATTTAGCTTTCCCACCCAGAGGCCACCAAGAAGGAGCACATGGAAACTTTTAATTAAACAGAGGACTGGATTTCTTTCTGATAGAGCCAAGTTATTTTCTGGGCTGCTGGAGAAAGTTAAGAACATTCAGGACAGAAAAGAAAGCTTGCTCTTGAACTCAGAAGTTTTGATCAAACAAAGGCAAGAGAAAGCCTTTCTCATACCTTTGAACTGAAGTGGAAAAAGCATAATTACTCTTATGGTGTATGAAACTATCTTCTATAAATGAACTAATGTGATTATGTGTAGTTTCCATTCATTTTAATGGTATTACACAGAAACACTTCCAAAGGGACTGATGTTTAGTGGTTTTAAAAACCACAAAAAATATGGCAACATCAGGGGAAAAAAATAAACAAGAGAAAAATTGTGAAAAAGAGGCAGAACAGCAATGTAGTTATTGCTGACATGATTAGTCCTTCTGTAGTGCTTTTCATGTTCAGCAGTCAACATTCTTCATCTTTTCTTCCAAAAGTAAAAAAAAAAAAAAGTAAAAAAGATTTGCATGACTCAAATTCAGATCCTGACATATTTAAAAGGATCAGGAAAATAGAAAATAGTGATGAAAAACATCTCAACCTGAGATTTTGGTGACAACTACTGGAGACATCACAGACCTAGATAAATTACTGATCTGAGATAAATAAACCATGTTAATTTCTTAAGTACTGTAAAAATATTTGGTATCTGGGCAAGAAATTGGCCTGAACGTAACCAGGTTCATCTTATGCTGATTGGGAGATACTTCATTCTGATTTCTACCCAATTCTTGATTATGAATATGGCAACTTGGAGGTTTGCCCTCCCTTCATCTAGATGGAATTACATAAATGCACAATAGTATTTACTTGAAGTTGAATAGTCAAATTTGTAGAAAAGGCAGAGCAGGATTAGAGGACAGGGCCCACTAAATTTTACAGAATTCAATGTAGGAGCTCTTATGCTTTGGAGTCTTTGTGATCAGATGGATATATTTCCAAAACTGTTTGCTGGTTATTGTACTAATGCAATAAAAAAAATCAGTCAAGTTATGCAAGAATTTAACTTTTACTTCTTTTTATATATGCAATATATCTGTGGCAATTTAAAAAATATCTGTGGCTTGGATTCTGGTATTGTGGGTTTACCTGGGATGATAAAAACCATGCGGAATTTTGAAAAACTGAAAAAAATGTTACAAATTGAGTAGAAAATGAATAAACAATAAGTATAAAGATAGATATCCTGGCCCTGTGTAAAATTGATGAATTGATTGGTTTTTCTAATTGCTATTTCTTCAACAATAGCTGTCAAATAATTCTTTCCCTTTCCTACAGAAGTTATGCATCTAAAATGAAGACAGGTGACAATAATTAAGAATGGATTTTTATGTAAAAGGAGTGAAAACTATTTAATACTCACAGTACTTTTCTGGTGTTACAGTCATTTAATGCAATTTCCTTTATTTTAGCTAGAGGGTCTTGAAGTTTTAGAGGAAAAAATAGATCCCTCTTGCCAGAAAAAGCAGTCACATAACATGCAGAAACAGTATATATCTATATAAAATTTATATAAAAATCAACACAACAAAGGTCTCAACTTTTCAGTATTAGGCTTTGTTCTTTAACCACAAACTTGGTCCTATTGACTCCATTGAGACTTACTTGTTTGCAAACATTGGATGAGACTTGGAGTAAGCCTCACTGAATCCAGTGGAATTAACTATCTAGTCATTTTACATATTTTGTACCAGTGAAAAAAGACCTAATACAATTGGGGAGAAGACTAGAAACTATATCACAAAGCAGCAGTACCTACAGGGAAATGATAAGAGTACCAAAACAAGATAGTTCTCTAGATATTAAAGACTTTTAAAAATTATGATGGAGAAGGGGAACTAAAAAGACAAAAGTTAGTTTTATCAATAAACAGAGATGAAATAAATCATGATTTTAGAATCACCAAACTTCAGAAACTCCTTTAAAGGAACAAAATAAAGGGTTAGTAAATAAGACTATTATACAGGTAGTCCTCAACTTAAACAGTTTAATGACCATTTGAAGTTACAATGGCACTAAAAAAGTTATGAGCATTTTTCACACTTATGGCAGTTGCAGCATCCCCAGGGTCACATGATTAAAATTCAGATGCCTGGCAATTGACTCATATTTATGACTGTTATGACCATAAATATGACATATTTATGACCCCCAGAGGGTCATGCGATTACCTTTTGCAACCTTCTGACAAAGTCAAATGAGGCCAGATTCACTTAACAACCATGTTACTAACTTAACTGCAGTGATTCACTTAACAACTGTGGCAAAAAAGGTCATAAAATGGAAAAAATGACTGTCTCACTTTGCAACAAACATTTTGTTAGAATTGTGGATTATTAAGTTGAGGACAATTTGTATTGCTCTGTCCTCAGCCCAGTTGGGTTGGGGTCATAGCGTCTTTTGGTTTCAGGAAGCCATGGCATGAAAATTGAAAGTTCTTTTAAAAGGAAGTATAAGACACTAACATTAAAAAATAGAACATAATAATTAAAGCATATTCAAGAATATTGAAAAATGTGATAAAATGAAGAAAAACCTTATGCCCTTTCTGCCAGTCAAGGAACACTTCCCCCCTTCCCCCCCCCTGTCTGTCTCACAAACACACACACAAACACACCAAACATCAATGCTTTCAAGGCCAGTAAACATATAGCACTCTCCCAGTCAGCTTCATGTCAAAGTTCCATCCCAGAAAGATTTCTGATTAGCTTTCGTAGGTTCCAAACCATAATTAAACACACTTGCATTTCAATGGTCTCAATTCACTGAATTTTGCTAAGGTAAATCTATCTGTCTATCTTAGATTGGAATGTTTTGCCCTCTTACTAAGAATGCTAGAATGCAGCTATTGAGGTTCAAGGCTGGGCTTCAGGTCCTTCCAGGAATGAGATAATGGAGGTTAAGGAGTCTTTGTTTTTGAGACTAGATGATAATGTGATAAGGTGATAATGAGATTAGATCACAGTTAGGGACTATTTGTCAGGGTTTATTGAATTGAAGATGTAAAAGATCATCCCTCTTACACAGGTGTCTCACCAGGGACAAGACAGAACAAATATAACCCAACTATAATCCATCAGCAACTAAAATGAATGCTTGCTTACCTTTGTACTACAATACTGAGCCATAATATAAATCTATAAAATCATATGGATTTCTATGTACCATGTACCCCAAGGGAAAGGGGTTCACGCCTCTTCTTAATTTGTTTGCATCAATCTTCTGGCAAAACCACCAATACTACAGCTGTCTCAGAGTTAATGGCATGCTATCATTCTCTCCATTACAGATTACAAAATAGGAAAAAAACTGAGGTTTCAGGCTTGGCAGAAAGAAAGGCATCTTTAAAATAACTTCATTTAATGTGTGGCTGGAATTGTCTATGTTCACATGAAAGGGCTATTCAATCAATTTCTGTAATAACACAGTACAGTACATTAGTACTGTACATTAGTACTGTACACACTGTTCTCAAAAAGATGAGCCAGAAAATTTACTGGAGAGTCCACAGTGTGTATATGATTGTGTCTGTGTGCATCTGTACTAAATGGGGTAAGCAGAACATGCCTGATTGACAATACTTGATTTTAAAAATGGGAAGTAAGTTAGAAAGCGTTAGACAGCACCGGGAAAGGGCTGGGCTTTAGACTTTGTTCTGGCTGTGATTTCAAAGTGTGTGTATGCATGCTCCCATGTAGTCAGGCTGTGTAAAAATTCAAAGGGTCAGTATTGTTTCATACACACAACTTCTCTAAAACAATTCATTTCCCCACTTCTAAAGAGCAAAACAATGTTTGTTTTGTATTTAAGACTTATTATGTTTGTCTTGTATTTAAGATTTATTTCAATAATCCAGCAAACTAGAATATATTCTGGGTGATTTGAATGATTAAAAGAAAGAGAGGAGGCAAATTGGATTATAGCCAGAATTAAAGTGTGCCCTGATACAGGAAAATATATACTATTTTCTTAAACTGATCAAAAGTTCACTCCAGGGAGGAGGAACAAGTTAAAGAAACAATGATTGCTTGGGGGAAAATTTTTGGATATGGGATTGATTTAGAAAAATGGCAAAAAATGTGGTCTCAAAATTATAAAATGACAATGTCAACTGCATAAAAGAAAATTTGTATAAGATGTTTTACAGGTGGCATCTACCCCTAATGAGACTTGTGAGAATGTTTAAGAATAAATCGGATAAATGTTGGCATGTCATCAGATAAATGTCATCAGATACCTGGTTCATATTACCATATGTGGTGGACATGCTCGGATGCAAAGAAATATTGGACTAAAATCCACACATGGTTGGAAAAAATGATAAAACAACATATAGACTTTAAACCAGAGATCTTTTTTATTGGGAATTATACCAGAAATATACAACAAAGAGATGAAATATTTGGTTGTAAATGTACTAACTGCAGCTAGGATTGTATTTGCTAAGAATTGGAAAAATGATAAAATACCTATGCAGCAGGAAGTTATTAAAAAAATTATGGATTGTGCTGAAATGAGTAAATTGACATTTGAAATTAGAGAACAAGAAGATAAACAATTGTATGTGATATGGAATTTGTTTTATCAATGGTTGGACAAAAAGACATGGTAATGTAATAGACTAGATAATTTTGTGATAGAAATTTAATAGATTGATATAAGACATAATATAGACATATATAACCATTGGTTGAAAGTATAACATAAATTCTAAGATAAAACTTGGAACATCTCATATAAAATGATGGAATAAGTAGTTTAGTCATGGATGATTAATAACTGATAAATATACAAGCATATGTTAGTTTGACAATGTGAAAGTTGATATAAATTGTGAGTAAATGACTACAAAAGAATAGCACAAAAGATTTGTAATCAACTGACACACTGTATGTATATAAAATGGAAGATGGTTTTATGTTTTTATGTTTCGTATGTGTATGTTTATTTTTAAAAATAAAAATTATTTTAAAAAAAAGTTCATTCCAGGGAATAGAACCACAAAACTACAAAGGGTGTAACTGCCAGAGTCTTTGGTGGGCCAAATATACAAGAGTTTTCATAGGATAGATACTATTGTTCCTATCAATGTGGCTCATGAAACAGTAGTTGAGTCAGGCTTTGAAAGAGGAAGGAAGGGGAAAAAACCTAGCCTGAGCAAATGCTTTGCTGATACACAGAGCTCTCATCTCTGCAACATGAAAATCTAAAAATATCTAGGAAAAATGTGTAAAATAATCCAACCCACCAAGCAAGCTCCAAATTCTACCTGTATAATGATGCAAAGAAATTGGCTGTATACTGTGTGCTACAGAGGAATCTTTGAATGACAAACTGGCAAACAGTCTGTAAAGAACCTTTGCCTTTCAGTGAATTAAAGCATTCAGCCACCTTCAGAAATTCAAGAAAAGGTTGCGCTAAGGAAAGCTGCTGCCAACAGAGTGGAAGAACTGCGAATGTTTTCAACATGCCATGTGGATGAGGGAGAAAGTATAAACAGTATTTGGGGACAGACATGAATTATTCTGTGTACATATAAATAAAAAATTTCCCCCAGCTATGCTTCTGGCTCCCATCCAGAACATTGTAGATTCATTTTTAAAAAATGAATGGCACTGTGTGTTAACAAATAGTTGATGAAGAAAGCTATCCAAAGGGAACAGCCTTAAAAATGGAACCTTCAGTGAGAGTTGCTTGGTTCAAAATGGCTATACGAGAATTTAAACACTATTCCTATTCTGATTTAAGCTGTTTTTAAGACTTTTGAAAGAAGTGTTAAGGAATGTGTGGGATACAAGCCCCCCCCCCCCTTTAAAATAGTTATAGCAGCTGTATTGGTTTTTTTTTTGTGGCTCTAGACAGTTACATTTAAAGCTGTTTTTGGATCTCTTTCATGTGACTTGAAGTTGCCTTGAAAGTCTGAAAACAAATCTGCTTTAATGCTTTAGAGTTGCCTAGCACTAGTAATTTTTATGTCACCTCATGGTAGCAAGGGCTATTTGTTAAGAAAGCAATCTTTCTTCATGTTATCCACTGAATTTCTCCCTAGAACATTCTTATATATGGGATCCATTCAGAGATTTTTCCTCTGACTCGTCAATTATAATGAAAAAGTCACTAAAAAGATTAAGTACAGATAGAATTTCTTCTTCGATTTAATAAGATTCATTACTTCTTGAAGTCTTCACTACAAAGCTTGTAACTCTTCAAGTTTCCATGAGCAGACATCTTTAGATTCACTTCTAGTTCTCTTGCAATTAAAATTGAATTAAAGCAGAAAAATTTCACTGTTTTTACTATGTTTTGTTTCCCTCAAAAAAAGTAAGTTTGTTTTTTTTTGAAGAAAAAAGTCAACATCACCTTTTTCATATGCTGACTAAAGATTTCTATAAAGATTATCTAGGAATAAGACTGAGTAAATTGGAACTTATTTCCAAGTAGGCAGATTGGTTAGGACTGCAATCTATTTATTTTATTTGTTCATTTATTTGTCAAAAGCTTACACTATAACAGAAACAAGAATAAACCTAAGTTTAAATACAAGAAATAGGAACTAATAATTGGGGACAATAGGACAGGGATGGTAGGCACGATTGTGTGCTTATGCATGCCCCTTACAGAGCTCTTAGGAATGGGGTGAGTTCAACAGAGGTTAGTTTGAGGGTAAAGGAGTGGGGGTTTGAGCAGGTGACAACAGAATCAGGTAGTGAGTTCCAGACATTGACCACTCTGTTGCTGAAATCATACTTTCGCAATCGAGTTTGGAGTGGTTTACATTTAGTTTATATCTGTTGTGTGCTTTAGTGTTGTTGATAAAGCTGAAATATTCATCAACTGGTAAGATGTTGTAACATATGATTTTATGTACTATGCTTAAGTCTAATCTTAGTCGGCGTAGTTCAAGGTTGTCTAAGCCAAGAATCTCAAGTCTGGTGCTGTAGGGTATTCTGTTGTGAAGAGAGGAATGTAGTACTCTTCTGGTAAAATACTTCTGAATTCGCTCAGTTGTATTTATATCAGATATACAGTACAGATCCCAGACAGCAGAGCTGAATTCAAATATTGGTCTAGCAAAGATTTTGAATGCTCTAGTTAGCAAAACAGTATTACCAGAGGAGAAGCTTCGTAAAATTAAATTTACATCCCTTAAAGTTTTTTTGGCAATACTGTTGCAGTGAGTTTTGGTGCTGAGATCATTCGATATGAAAACTTCAAGGTCCTTGACAAAGTGAGGGTCATCAACAAGGTCAAATCGGCCTAGATTGTATTTGGTATATATATATATTTTTACCAATGTGTATGACGTTTATTGGTAGATATTTGGAGTTGCCAATTGTTAGTCCATTCAGACACATAATCAAGGTCTTTTTGAAGGACGGTAGCATTGACGATGGTGTTGAATAGTTTTACATCATCAGCGAAGAGGATGCAGTTACTAATAAGGTGATCACAAAGGTCATTTATATAGAGTGTAAGAGTGTGGGTCCTAGAACGCTCCCTTATGTGACACCGCTGATAACTGGTGCAGGATTTGATAGGGTGTTTCCTATTTTTACCATTTGTTGCCTGTTAGTCAGGAAGGCAGGAATCCACTCATGAAGAAATGCCGTAAGAATTTAATTTTAATAGTAGTTTGTCATGTACCACTGAGTCAAATGCTTTGCAAAAGTCAATGTAAATTACATCTGTTGCTTTATCCTGGTCGAGAAGTGTAGTTCATCTTTTTGCAGTATAGAAACTGCAAATTGCAGGACAATTTTTTTCTGAAACCAAATGTATTATTAGAGAGTAAGTTGTTAGACTCTAGGTGGAAGGTAATGCATTGATTAATAATTGATTCCATAACTTTGCATGTTACACAACACAATAAGTTTGTGATATATTGAAGATATAGAAGATTGTATTAGATTTTTTTAGTCATCTTGATAATCCTTTTATTATCTTGATTATCTTGATAATCTTTTCCTCAGCATTTCTCACATTTTACCCGAAAAGACCTAATTTAGTCAAAATTTAGTCAAAATATTTGTTTGCCTATTTGATGTCTAGGTTGCCCAGTCTGTTCTGTTGGCAATAACTCTGCATTGAATGAATGAATGAATGAATGAATGAATGAATGAATGAATGAATGA
>BLBF01000003.1:113735500-113754256 GCA_015471245.1 Laticauda colubrina | reverse complement strand
TGAATGAATGAATGAATGAATGAATGAATGAATGAATGAATGAATGAATTCTTTATTGGCCAAATGTGATTAGACACACAAGGAATTTATCTTGGTGCATATGCTCTCAGTGTACATAAAAAGAAAATATATATTCATCAAGAATCATAATGTACAACACTTAATATCATCATAGGGTACAAATAAGCAATCAATTCATACTAAGAAACAGTCAATATAAATCATAAGGATACAAGAAGGAATTATTTGTTTAGCAGAGTGATGGTGTTCAGGAAAAAATTGTTCTTGTGTCTAGTTATTCTGATGTGCACTGCTCTATAGCATCGTTTAGAGGGTAGGAGTTGAAACAGTTTATGTCCAGTATGTGAGGGTTCTGTAAATATTTTCACAGGCCTCTTTTTGACTCATGCAGTATACAGGTCCTCAATGGAAGGCAGGTGGCAGCAATTGTTTTTTCTGCAGTCCTAATTATTCTCTGAAGCCGGTGTCTGTCTTGTTTGGTTGCAGAATCAAACCAGACCATTATATAGGTACAGATGACAGATTCAGTAATTTCTCTGTAGAACTGTATCAGCAGCTCTTTGAGCAGTTTGAGCTGTCTGAACTGATGCAGAAAGAACATTCTTTGTTCTGCTTTTTTGATGATGTTTTTGATGTTAGGTGTCCATTTTAGGTCTTGAGATATGATGGAACCTAGAAATTTGAAAGTCTCTGCTGTTGATACTGTGTTGTCTAGCACCGTAAGAGGTGGTAGTGTGGACTTCATTATTGTGGCTATATAGTGTATAGTTTTCTTCATTTGTGTCTCTTACAAAATAATCTAATTTTTGTACTGACTGTTCTGCAGTATACATAACATTTTTATCCTGTCTCTTCATCTGAAGAGCTGTAGGCAGCACTGATTGTTCTTGCACTGATATCACTCATTCACAGACAACAATCTTGTGAAGGTTGAGTTGTAAGACTAGCCTTTAGACATTTCATGACTATGGGAGAATATGAACCTGAATCTGCCTGATGCTAGAATTATAGGTACCGTATATACTCGCATATAAGCTGACTTTAGAACGCTTTTTTTTTTTTTTCAAATTTGGGGGTCGGCTTATACGCGCATAAATCTGATTTCTGACACAAATGACATGATGATATGACACCACTTCTCAGATCACGCAATATCGATATTACCATACAGCGATATATACATATAGCATATTTCTTTTTACTCTGGGTGCCTCCATTTTGCTTTTTCTCCCACCGGATATAACACGGTCTGATTGGTTAGTTATTCACGTGACTGCTGTAGTGTTTGCGATCGTCACATGCAACTTTGTATCCAGTTTCTCTGCATTTAGTAAAGCATTTCGCAGTAAAATTCATTAAAATATACCCATGTCTGATGTTAAAAGAAAAAGAATGTCTTATGCTGCTTCTTTTAAACTAAAAGCAGTGAAGGCTGCAGAGGAAACAAGCAACCTTGAAGCAGCAAGAACCTTTGGAGTGGATGAGAGCAATATTAGAAGATGGAAAAGGATAGTACATTGGATTGCACCCCCAGTTCAAAACGTACAAAAAGAGGGCCCAAAGCTGGGCAATTCCCTGAAATGGAAAAGGACATTCTTGAGTGGTTTGAGGCTCAAAGGCAGAATGGCTACAGTGTGTCTAGATTGGCTGTGCGCTTACAAGCATTGCAGATGGCCAAATCTGGAAAATACCAAGGTACCTCAATCTTCACTGCTTCCCCGGGCTGGTGTACAAGGTTTTTGAAGAGAAATGGAATATCACTAAGCCAAAGAACAAAAATAGCCCAAAAGCTACCATCAGAATTTGAGGAAAAGGTGATGAACTTCCAACGTTTTGTGATAAATAAACGAAAGACTGGTGATTTTCCTCTCAGCAGGATTGGCAATATGGATAAGACCCCTATGTGCTTTGACATGCCAAGCACTAAAACACTGAACCAAAAGGGTGACAAAACAGTTCTTATTAAGACAACAGGGCACTAAAAAACCCATTTTACAGTGGTGCTGAGTTGCACTGCAGATGGGGTGAAGCTACCCCCAATGGTAATCTTCAAACGAAAAACCCCTCCAAAAGACAAATTTCCCAGTGGTGTGGTCATCCATCAGCATCCAAAAGGATGGATGGATGAAGAAGGCGTAATCAAATGGATAAATCAAGTGTGGGTGCGCAGAAATGGAGGTCTTCTCAAGAAACACTCCATGCTGGTCTGGGACCAATTCAGAGCTCACCTAACTGAAAAGGTAAAAGGGAGTCTAAAGGAGTCAAACACCATTCAGGCAGTCATACCAGGAGGGTTGACTGGAATGCTACAACCCCTAGATGTCAGCCTGAACAGACCCTTCAAGACACACATGCGAAACCTGTGGACACAGTGGATGGCAGATGGCAAGGCTGAACTAACAGCCAAAGGAAACGTCAAACGCCCTCCTTTGCCCACAGATGTGTCTTGGGTGAAGACTGCATGGGATATGATTTTACAAGAAATGGTACAGAAATCCTTTTTAAAATGTTGCATTAGCAACAAATTAGATGGCACTGAAGATGATGCTGTATGGCAGGAGGATAGCAATGAAACTGAAAATGAAGACAGTGATGAAATGGCAGAAAATGAAAATGAAGATCAAGATGAAGAAATGTGGGATGAAGATAATGTCAAATATACATTGGAGGACTGGAAACATCTCTTTGGGGAATCTGAGGACGAGGGTGATGGTGAGGATGAATTTGAAGGATTCTGAGACAAAGTTTAATTTGTGAAAATAAATAAAAGTAAAACACAACAATAATGGCTTTTATTTTCATTTATGCTCTTCTGCAAGCTTTTGCTATGATAAGTGCATATATTGCCATTATATAACATCAGATTCTTTACATACCGGGTAATTAAGTTAATATTGTTTCCTACACAAATGCTTTGATAATGAACCTTTATCAGTGCATTGCATATTGATACTCTTTTGTTATTAGCCCAAACAACACACCATAGTATTTGGGGGTCGGCTTATATGCGAGTTTTTGCAAAATTCCTCATTTTGGGGCAGTTTTTTAAGGGTCGGCTTATATGCGAGAGCGGCTTATATGCAAGTATATACGGTATACATTCCTCATCCTGATATGTTGGATTTCAACATTCATCAGCCTAAATTGGGAGGAGCTGAAGTCCAGTACATCAGGAGGGTATTATCCTGGGAAGGTTGTTTTGAAGTATATATTATCTGGGATTATTACTTTGAGATTACTAGTATAATGAAACTCAAATTCTATCAAGCATCTGTATTATTACTTCCACCATACCTAATAATAGACATAAATGACTTCAAACAATGTTTTAAAATCCAAATCCTATTTTTTAATTTTTAAATGTTTATTACAAAATATTTATGAATAATTAATTTGATATATTTATCAATACACTTGAAATTATATTACAGGAGTTCCATTAATTTTCCCCATTGTAAAAGTGCCATTCTGGCAATAAGCTGTATTTTATAGGATCTTAACGAACTATTCAAAACTTTTTGACATAGTCAATAATATCATTACCGTCCTCTAAGGTTGAGGTCACTCAAAAGAATAAGTGAAGGTTAAAGAAAGGTACGTTTCTGCTAGTTTTGTCTTGTTCATATTGCTAGTTCAGAGTCTTCCCCAAAAACCTATTGTTTTCTTCTCTGTCAAAGACTGGCTTAATTATTTTTTGTATACTCTCATGATCTCATCACACCCCCCCCCCCAAAAAAAAACCCCTTTAAATTATTCAGAGTGCAGAGCTGGGATGCGAGGGAGGTTTCAACCCTCTCCACAAAATTAAAGCCCATGTCACACTGGCCAACGGATGCAAAAAGGACACAGCGGACGAGCAAAATGTTCCATCCGTTGTTATCCGCTCTCAAAAGGGGCAAAAATTTGCATAACCGGAGCGGATAACATGGACGCGGGGAGGACGCAGGGCGGATGCAAAGCGGAATGCGGAACGGAAGCCCAGCGGATGGAAGTGGATGGGAGTGGATGGGAGTGGGTGGCACATCCGCAGGGCTTCCGGGGGGCCTCAGCGAAGCAGACGCAGAACGGAAAGAGAGGAAGCAGAGCGGACGCCGAACGGATGAAGCGGATGCACAGCGGAAGCCTAGCGGATGCACAGCGGAAGCCTAATGGATGCCTGGCATTCACTGCGCATGCGGGGAGGATGCATTGCGTCAGCCCCGCGGATATAACGGAAGCAGCTCGGAAGCAGGTCGCCATTCAGAGGAAAGACCTGCTGATGGACACATCGACTGCCTTGCCTGCCCTGCCTGCATGTCTGCCTGCCAGCCTTGCTGTCAGCCTTGCTACCAGCCTCCCTGCCAGCCTCCCTGCCAGCCTTTCTTCCAGCCGGTCTGCCAGCCAGCCTTGCTGCCTGTCTTCCTACCAGCCTTGGCTCATGTCTGCCTGCCAGCCTTCCTGCCAGCCTTGGTTCATGTCTGCCTGCAAGCCTTGGTGCCTGCCTGCCTGCCAGCCTTCCTGCCAGCCTTGGTGTCTGCCTCCCCGCCAGCCTTTCTGCCAGCCTTGGTGCCAGCCTCCCTGCCAGCCAGCAACCCCACAACCATGCGGAAGCACAGCAAGCCTCAGCCATCTGCTGCCAACCCTGGCAAGAGGGACAGGGCTACCATCCCACCCCCTGGCCCTCACTCTGGTTCTGCTGGGGCTTCTGCAGCACGGGCTCGCTCTTCTGGGGCTGGGGCTTCTGGTGCTTCTGCTTCTGGAGGAGCTGATGACAAGCACTCCAGCACCAGCCATCTCCACAGCACCTGCACCCTTCACCCCTGGGACTGAGCGACCAAGAGGAGTGCCAGAGACTCATTTTTGTCTTATAGCTTGTTGTTAATAAAGTCTATTTATGATTCACACACTTGCTTCATTTCTTTTTTTTCATAAAGTCTTTCTGGAAACTTTTAGAAATGGTTTAAGCCTTTGCATGCTTGTGGGATGGGTAAGGATACCTGTGGGATGGGCAGGGATACCTTTGGGATGGGTAATAGCTGTGGGATAGATAAACCTCCAGTGCAAGCATAGTGGGACTGTATGGTCCACCCTCCCAGCTGCCACACCTACAGCCCTTTACTATCAATAATAATGTAATAATTATCCACACATGTCAACATAAACACAACTCTTTATTAAACGCCCTGTTCATTGTAGGCCAACCAAACATACATGGCCCAATCTCATCTGTGTGATGAGACAGGCTGAAGCAAGCATCCATTAAGCATCTACCATCCTGTCTTGCCACTCCACTGCTCCAGCTGGGGAGTTGCACCAGTGTTTCAGGAGGTTGTGCTGCTTTTTCGCTTCATTTGAGGCTCTGTTGGGGCCTTGCACATCCTCAGTGCCGATCAGGTTTTGCCCTTGCCTCCATTCCCCAGGCTCAATGACCCCATTGGCTTGTTGGAGGTCCACGAGCCTGTTCTGCAAGACTGGGTAGCGGGTGCGCATGAGATTGTGCAGGATGCAGCAAGCTTCCATGATCCTCCTCACGGTCTCTGGGCAATGCTGCATGGTGGTGAGAAGTACCTGGAACCTGTTGGCCAGGATGCCAAAGGCGTTCTCCACCACCTGCCTTGCCCTGGACAGCCTGTAGTTGAAGATCCTCTCTTCACAGGTGAGGAGTCTGGAGGTGTAGGGCTTCATGAGGTAGGTTGTGAGGGAGGAGTCGTCATCTCCCACGATGAAGTAGGGCACATCTTGTGTGTCGTTGGGCAGGGGTTCTGGATCTGGGAAGCCCACGATGAGGTTGCATTCCAGCCCCTCCTTGAGGTCACTGGCGTTGTATACCTGGGCATCCGAAGATGAGCCGTTGCCTGAAGCATCGATGTACATGAACTTGTAGTCAGCATCGACCATGGCAAAGAGGATGATGCTGAAGAAGCCCTTGGAGTTGAAATAAGTGGAGCCCGACTTGGCTGGAGATTTGTAGGCCACGTGCTTGCCATCTATGGCTCCAACGGTGTGTGGTAAGTTCCACTTCTGATACCACTGCTCTGCAACTTTCTTCCATCCTTCTTCAGTGGAGGGGCACTGGAGGAGCTCGTCCTTGTATTCTTCGATGATGGCCTGCACCACTTCTCTGACCACAATGCTGATGGTGTTGGATGGCACCCTCCAGCCGTTCTGCATGCTCCTGTAGGAGGTCCCTGAGGCCAGGTGGCGCAGAGTGAGTGCCACCTTGAGCCCAGGTTCCAGGCTGGGCCGGAAGCTGGTGTTTGCCTTGGTCAACCTGGGTGTCAGCCGCTGCACAACTTCGTCAAACATGGCTGGAGGCATCCTCATGAAGTTCTGGAACGCCTGAGTGTCTTCGCTCCTGAGCTCCACCATCAGCTTGTTGTACAGTCCATCCTCCGCTCTACTGGCGAACCATCTTCGGACCCAGACTCTTTTTGGGTGGCTCCTTTTCTTCTCGCAGTAGTGTTTACAGAGCCTGCAGATGGCTTCGCACTGTTGCAGAATGATGGTGGCTGCCGAAAGGACTTTGTTACAATCCACGGTGGACATGACTGGATGCTGTGGAAGAGGAAGAGGTAGATGAAGGCTGCAGAGGTCTGCACCGCTGGGCTGCTGTTCTGAAAGTGCGATGCAGGCGAGTTGCTCCCCCTTTTTATAGGCAGTATAGGTTTTCTGCTAGGCATTCTCTAGGCATCCTGTAGGCATCCTCTAGACATCCTTAATATCTGAGATAGGTCCCCTCTGCGAACGTTTTTTCTGTTTTAAACGCTTTGTTTCCGTTCTGCATCCGTTCTGCATCCGTTCCGCTTCCTCCCTGCGTCTGTTTACCGCCGGAGCGGATGGAGTTGCGCGGATGCCAAGCGGATGCCTAGCGGATATCGCGGATGCGTAACGGATGCGTAGCGGATGCAGAATGGACGAACTGGATACATTTTCCACGCAAAAGTTTTAGGCAGCCCAAAACTTTTGGAGCAGCTGAAACGTCCATAAATGGATGCTGGACGGATAAAGAGGATGAAAAATGGAGGCAGTGAGTACAGAACGGATATATCGCGTTAACCAACGGATGGCAAGGTTTTTTGTCCGTTTTACATCCTCTTTGCATCCGTTGGTTCAGTGTGACATGGGCTTAAGCTTACAAGGTCTGGAGTTTTTCAAACCTTATCAGAAAACAGCATTTTGTGGCGTGAGGTCTGTAATATGAAAGAGGAGAACATAAGCTGTACCATATTAAATAGAAAGAACTTTGGGTAATAAGGTGAAAACATTTGGCAGCCTGATAAAAATGAGTGAATATGTTTTTCAATATCCTGAGAATCCTACCTTATCCTGGTGTTGATTCATTTGTAATGAAAGCATATGTAACACAGTTTCACCAATATAAAATTATCTCCATTCAGTGAAATAGGTAAAGCAAACATTGGAGTTCTCCTTAAATTGACCTTGGGTTGTCTTCATAAATATAAAAGGATTATTTATGGAACCCCTGCATCAGCAAAATAATTACATTGCTAGCCCTATTTATATGACTTGGGAACTATATTTCCATTATAAGCCAGTCAGCTCTACTGACTGATATCTATTATTAACATGGAAACTATGCATATATAATGTAGGATGGAAACCTCCTTTCCTCAATAAATATTTTTTTGTCTGAATTTTTGAAAAATCTGAATTTTCTAGCAATGTCCCTTAAATCAGTAATGCTCTACTATGGTTTTAAGATATTCATTCTGTAACCAGAATAAAACTCATACCATTGAGAAAAGAGCTTGAAAATTCCGATATTCAGACAATCAGAAAATTTGACAGAACTGAAACAGCAATTAGATTCAAATGAGTGAAACAAAAGAACAAGATTCACAGGATGTAATTATCATTACTGTATAGTATATTGTTCATTTGGTATCTTTTTTGTGGATCAGCTGTTGCAGCTTTTCTATTGCAAAAATAATGGTGGCAGGATACTTATATCCTTATCAAGTGTTAGCAGCCACTTGTATTTTCAGTTCATTGTTAAATATGGATAAATGTGAAGAAAAGGTGTAAGTGAAGTTGGATGAGAAGCAGGCAAGGATAGAGTATATGCAGATAAAGGTTTGTAATTGAACTTTAGCATGCTTGGAGAAAGATGGATATATATTCAATGCCCTTCAAAAGCAGGTGAAATATATGCGAATGAAAGACTGGATAAGAATGATTGGTTATGATGCCACCAACTCACTTAGCTCTTAGCAACTTCATATATTTTTTACATAATGATCTGTCCCTAACCTGGTCTTGCAGCTGGATATGGAGCAGATATAGATATATTAATAAATGCAGAGTATGTGCTGATGGAGATTGAAATATGAGTTGCATGCAAATGAAGATGGAAGGACACACAGGTCTTTTTCAAATCAATCATACTCGAAAAGAAGCAGCAATGTTTCTGAAGCTGTTTGAAATTCCTAAATGTTATTCTCATCGAAAGTAATCAGTAGGAAGAAACTGTTAAGATCAAAAGCTTTTGGTAGAACCATTATTCTTTCTGAACTTTTCTCCTTCAAATAGTAGAATGTTACTATGATAAAAAAAAATGCATGTTTGACTTTTTAAGTCAAGATTTCTATAGGTTATATAAGCATATACATATTGTCAAACCTCGCAAACTAGGCTGATAAATCAGTACTAAAACCATACACAATTTTCAATTATGGAATTGCACTTTATGAAATACACTGACAACTACCTTTTTAAAAGGAGCTATAAAAATCTACCATAATATCTACTCCCCTTTTTTGTACTTTAAAATATCTGCTTTGAATAATTCACCAAGTGTTTTTGCTGGCATAACTTCAAAACCATTTTGGACTGTTAGCATATAGTGTGTATGTGTGTGTGTGTTGTACACATACCAAGACCAACAAGCCTAGTAAGGTGGCTTAATGGTGTTTTATCCATGAGGAAAGGTAGCTTTGAAAATAAAAAGTAGTTAAATTTGCTTTTTGTCCTATGAAGCCAATGCATTTGATTTCAAAAAAATTACGTTTTCCAGTCCTATTTATGTTTTATACTAATAGAAAAGTAACCGCATATTGCTGTTAATTTGTAGCTATAATTAACATTAATGTGTTTCCTATTGTTAAATATCACAGATCACTGCAGAGCAAGATACAGTGATGTGCTGTTTATATAGCACTCAGTGAAACATGAGCAATAAAAACAGATCTCATCCATTAGCTTAGCAAAATATAGCCTATTAAAAGGTGTTTTAGAAGTAACATCTGACTTTGAGCTATAATAGAATATGATCATTAAAACATCAAAGCCAAACAGGAAGCTGAAAATATAAAAGTAGCCAGCCTCAAAGGAATAATCACTAACTTTCTATAAGAAAATATTTGAACAATTAGGAAATGAGTTAAAACAACACATCCCATTTGACCTCATAAAACCATTCTTTAGAGAAAATATGGAGTCGTTACTTTAAAGAACTGACATGCAAAATTATGGGAAAAAATAAGCTTATAAAGCTTGGGTATTGGGAAAACGAAGTTTAACTGCTATACGGGAGTAGGAATTTTTTTCAGACTTATCTGATTTTTCAATAATCGAACTTTGCTTTTACATATGTACGTTAGTTGCTCTTTTACCAGATCAAGGTAATTTGGCATCCTGCATGTATGATGGTTTTAAAACTCCATAATTCCTAGTCAGCAAGCTGAAAAATCAGAAATCATTTGGGAAAGTTTTCTTTTCACCAGATTACTTCAGTGCATATTTTTAAAGCAGGCTCTTATTCTAATCAGCCCTTCTGACCAGCCACAGCTATATGAATACAGGCCAGAACATCCCAGTTAAGAGTTTCTACCTGGGAGTAGTTAAGTGGAGCAATGACAGTTTGTGTTGTGGCCACAAGCCATAATAACTTTCCTGAAAATCTAACCTTTGTCTGGATTGATGACATCTTGCTACTTGGCAATTTGAACACTTGTTGCAGATACTGAGCTTCAAATACTTTTGTTTACTAGTATGACTGTAAATATTCATCAGGATTTGTCTTGCTATTTCAAACCTGGCAGGGTGGATGAAAGTTATAAAGACATGAATCTATGAAGCGTGATGGCACAGTGGTTAGAATGCAGTACTGCAGTCTAATTCTGCTGACTGCCGGCTGCTAGCAGTTCAGCAGTTGATTCTCACTGGCTCGAGGTTGACTCAGCCTTCCAACCTTCTGAGTTTGGTAAATTCAGGACCCAGATCGTTGAGGGCAATATGCTGACTCTGTAAACCGCTTAGAGAGAGCTGTAAAGCACTGCAAAGCTGTATATAAGCCTAAGTGCTATTGCTATCTAATCTTGATAAGTAATTTCCATCCATAATTAAGGGAGACTATGGATTTGGCCAAAGAAGGGTGTGGAATTGTTCTGAAAAGATTTTCTGTAACTGACAATTAATTGGAAAACAATTTGGTGACACTAAAATGTAATAGTTCAATAGAATGATGCAATGGGTAGAAAAAGTGGTAAAGAAGCAAAGGAGGTCTCCAGACTTCTCAGAATAATCCACCCTTGCAATGTCAGGGACTGCTTTCCTGACTCCAAAGAATTAACATTAGATACAATCAAGCACACCACCCTTTAAAAATGGAAGAAAATGGGTAGAGCCAAATAAAACCTATCGAGCAAAACCACAAAATTATTGGTGAGCAAATTATTTCATGCAGAACCTCTCAATTTTAAATAAGTAGGGTACAATAACTTCAGAAACATTTTGTTTTAACAGGCAATTGTATCGACAAATGGATTATGGTTATAAATACCATTAATGTAGAAACACAATGCTAAGTAAATTACAGAAGATTCTGACTAGCATGCCTGATATCCAAAATTGGATTAAACTCCTTTAGATACTTAAAAATGCAAATATGACAATTTCCCTCAAAAGTAGCATTTATAATGAAAATTACAATATACACATAGGATCCATGATATTTAGAATAAGATCATAAAGCAACTTTTATTTTTAAAATTTCAAACAGCTGTATAAAAACATATATAGGGTAAAATACACATATTTTCAAAGTAACCTTCCAAGAACTAACAACAGCATGCACATTTTTTTAGAAAATTAAAGAAAGAGAATGGAGAAAAAGAAATGTTGGGATCCCTTGAGAAGTCAGTTTAATTAGATGACAAATTAAAACAGTACATTACAAAATAAAACCATTCCCAAACATTCTGGATTCTTCCGCCTTTTTTCCACTGTTCCACATTGTCCCTTTGAAGTTCCTGTCTCAGGAATTAAAAACAATTTAAAATTGGGTTAATTGCATAGCTGCCATACTGAAACCATTGTAATTTTTTGCTTGCTATGGCCCTGATCCCATTTTCTGGGGTCAAGAAAGACACAGGCAAACAAAAATTGTTGTGCAGAACAAGAGTGTGATGTCCCTGCAGACTTTTAAAGAAGAAGTAGGCATGAAGTACCACCTGAGAGTACTTGGGAAGTTCAGCTCATAATTGGCAGGTAAGCAGGTTACCTGGATAAGTATCCATTTCTCATTCAAAACCTTGCTGACAATTTTGAAGAACCAGTACCCTGTTCCTACCTGTCAGTCATTTAGAAAAATGCATATATTTTCCTTTCCCATGTCAATAGTCAAGCAATTTTCACAAGTCAGTTGACAACCTTCTGAGCTTATAAACCAAATGTAGATAATCAGCTATAGACTGTATTGTGACCGCAGCACCCTCTTTTCTTCTGCATAGTGTTTGGGAAATGCTATTAAAATAAGCAGTTTATTGAGAACTTGATGGATTAACATATCCGGCTGTTTGGAATTAGCTTGGAGGCCTACAAGTTTAGCAGGTCTGTAAAAACCTGTGCTGTTCCTTATCTTTATTGGAACTACTGCAAAGAAACAGCCTCTCAACAAGGATTTACTTCAGCACTTAAAACTGTGATGAATGTAAGGAATGTCCAAATAAGCCAGAGTCCAATGGAGAAAGGTTATTCAAGGCTCTCAGCATTTTGCATCCCACTTTCTGCTACAAAGGCAGAGAAATCCAGACCCATTCAAAACTCCTCGCGGAAGGTAAACACACAAGCTTCCAGCCTGTCTATAATTCTGAAACCAACACTAGATTATTTGGCTAAGCAAATGAAAGAAACTTCTGAATACTTTCCACCCACAGTTTCTTTGGGGAATACCAGAGAAGCTTCTAATATCACAGTAATCAACAGAGTGTAAACATGCCAGTGTCTAACCAAAAATGTAGCCAAAGGATGAAGGATCATGCAACTTGACCTTTACATGTTCTCTTTGTTTACGGCTGTATTTTTCAGCCATGAGGGGACTGAACCATCTCATATTATACCTTATTGTACTATAAAAGGTTCCCCTCTAGTCATTTCCAGCTCTAGGGGGTGGTGCTCATCTCCATTACAAAGCTGTCCGAAGATGTCTCCATGGTCATGTGGCTGGCATGACTAAATGCGGAAGGCGCATGGAACAGTTACTTTCTCACCAAAGTGATCCGTATTTTTCTACTTGCATTTTTACATGCTTTCAAACTGCTAGGTTGGCAGAAGCTGGGACAAGTAAATGAAGGTCACTCAGTTACATGGCGCTAGAGATTCAAACTGCTGAACTTTCTGATTGACAAGCTCAGCGTCTTAGTCATTGGCCCACCACGTCTCTTTTACAAGCTGTTTAACTAGATCGGCTGGCTAGGGAATTCTGGGGGGTTGAAGTATATCCACCTTAAAAGTGGCTGAGATTGAGACACATTGATCTGACAGTTCTACTGAAATAAAACTTATATTTAGCTGTTTTCTGGAATGTAAAAGTCTTCAGATATGCTTCTAAGAAGATAGATAACTTACTAAAGTTGGTAATTAAAAAAACATATTCTTTCATGTGAGAAAGATATTTTATTTAGAAGTTGACCAAATATATATGAATGGAAATTTGAAGTGGGAACGTTTTTACTATCAAAGTATAATAGAAGAAGTCAGTGATCCAGAATATTTTTTGTCCATGATTTAATGATTTACTATTCTGTATTTATTATGGTAGACTATATGTTTTATTTTTGCATTTTGAATATCATATAATTTAGCTGAAGATCTGGTAATTATGACTGGGAATTTTAATCAAATTTTCAGTCCTTGAATCTTCTTAATGTTGTTACGGCTAAATGTAGTTATTGTTCATAATAAGTATTAAAACTTTTGCTGAAATGTAATTTGATAGATATATAACAACTGTAGAGTCCTTAATGATCTTTGAGCTTGGTTGTTTCTTCATCAGAAACCTATGGAAATAACATCAGATATAAAACATCATCAGATATATGCCTTTTAAATGTATTTTTCTCCAAACTCTATCAGACTTGTTTCTTACTTGACTATTATTTTAGTATTTCAATTTTAGTCATTTAGGCAGATAGGTCCTACAATATCCAAACATGCTCTAGTAACATAGTAATTATAAGAGAAGATCATCCTATTTTTTTCAGTGAGGTATTCAAATGGCATTATTTGATAAAATATTTTATAAGACATATCAAACAAGAATTTTAAATATTTTCAAAATAGCTATTGTAAGACAGGGATAGCCATATCCTGGGCAGCAGCCCACTACCGAGCCATGGCCATTCAGGACATGGCTGCAAGAGATGCTGGCCAGCTCATGCAGTTCAACTTGCACTAACAGCAGGCTGATGCGTGCAGCTTGTCTTGCACAAGCATATTTTTGTCCCACTACTGGTGGGTGCAGACTGCTATATACTGGTTCCCCGCTTTGGGCTGTGAAGCCATAACAATTGGGGATCACTGCTGTAAGTGTTCTCTGATTACCTGAAATTCTTGTAAAACATATTTGTGGACATATTACTGTTTCTTTTTTGGGTGATAAGAATAAAAAAAATGTTGGAAAATAAAATTAAGTAACTTTACAATGTAAAACAATCAGAATTAGTTAAAGTTGCTAAACTGGAACTTGAGTTTCCTGGTATAGACTAATAATGAATTGCATTCTGAGAATAAGAGGAAATAAAAGGTAAATTATTGCCCTCTGGATTGAAATAGCAACAATAAAGTAGCATCATTTCAACTATTAAAGATGCAGTTAAGTATATAATGACTCTAATAAATCAGCAGTTTGTTTAGTAAATTATATAATGCTAAATCAAAGATTACTGAGAAAACTTATTATTTGAAATGGTGAAAAAGCTGCTTAATTACCTGTATTGTACATGCATACTAGGAGAAAATAATACACTGTTAAATCTGTCCAAATAGTTTCATTGTGTCATATGAAACTAAGGATGCCTTTTAAATCTATTTTTTAATGTTTATTGGAATTTCACAATGTGTTCTTAAAAATTGGGCTATCAAATTAATTTTGCTGGAATTGTGAAAAGGAGAGTATACTTGTATTTTATCCCACTAATCTACTGGTTTGGTTTAATTAATATTATGCTTCTTAATTAGATTTTGGCAAGAAATAATATAATTCTGTATTGTATAACAAAAAGTTGGAATTATCAGGAGCAAGGAATCAGGAGCCATGCTTAGGTTCAAAATGAATATAAATTTATTTCCTGCTACCTCTAAACAAGAATCTGAACTACTAGTAGTCAAGGCAAATTGGTGGTAGACGGAATTCAAGGAAGGTTAGACTCTTGTGGGCACAAAGGACTCCAAACTGATGACACACTTGACCCCTCAGGCTCATCTCTTACAGATATATACTTCATTATATGAAGATATTTATTTAGGAAATTTATATTGCTGCCTATTCACACAGGGTTACTCAGGGCAGCTTACATGAATATAAAAACTTCATATAAAAACAATAAGAGAGAATCATATATTAAATTAATAAAGTAATATAAAATAAACCCCCATCCTCACCACCATGGCGACAATACATTACACAAGCCATTTAATGGGCTCCATCCTACTGGGTTCCCCAGGCCCGCTGGCAGAACCAGGTCTTCAGCATCTTTTGGAAGTGTTAGAGTGGGGGCCATATTAATCTCTGGGGGAATGATGTTCCAGAGAGAGGGAGCCACCATGGAGAAGGCCCCCTGTTCTGGGTCCACAAGGTATATCTCCCTAGGCGATGGAACCCGTAACATTCCTTGCCTCCTCGCTCTGGTGGGTCAGGTAGATGTGACCGGCAAGAGACAGTCCCTCAGATAACCTGATCCCAAGCCATGAAGGGCATTAAATATATCTATTTCTCAAGAATGGGATGTAGCATATATGACTGCTCTTTTATGATTTAGTTGTACAATTTGCAATCTTTGATTCATGATATTTATGTGGACTTATGGAAAGACTGATAAATATAATTCCAAGTGGTAATGATTTAACACTGTTTAAAAATGAAAGTATTTTCTATTTATTTGTATATTTTTTGTATATTAAAAGAAGGAAATCAAATGTTTAACTAATGAACTTATTTGAAACTGATGGTTCAAAATCAAGCTTGAGCAATTGTGGTAATTAATATAGAGAATCTAGCTTCCAAAACAAATCAAATAGACACAAGTACTTTAATGTATCTTGCTCAGGATATGAGATATATGAATAAGCTGATGAAAAGCTCAGGATTTTGGTCATAGATAACAGCTTTCAGCACCTTTTCCATAGATACAATGTCACTAAATTTACATTTAAAAATCTAACCAAATGAAAAAATAAGCTTGGCAAATAAAATCATTTTAAACATTCTTCACTTTAAAATGACCAATTTAGCAAGCCAAATGCTGGTCAAAAACTAGGCAGCAAAATAAATAGTAAGATGGAGGTAAAGTGACATCCTGTTGCAGATTAGGAAAGCCATCTAATCTGGTATTCTGTTAAATCTTGGCCTTGATTTGTGATATAACTGTTCTGTTTTTGCAGTGGAATGTTTGCGTAGTACCGTATTATATTATGTTCCTTGGTACAGAGATGGAAGTTGTATTCTGTTATGTAGTGTTTATATTCACTGAATATAAACTGCTCAGAGATAGCATAAGATAATCAATAATTTGATCAGGGACAGAAGCCTTATTTTGGAGCCAGGAGAAATGATTTTTTGAACAAATTATTGGGAAACGACGATGGGAGAAAACATTTCTTCAAGCTATACCAAGCCTATTTGCTATAAAAGCAAATAACATTCAACATTTATGTTTATGCTGACTTACGCACAAAAATGCAGCATACAAATGTTAAACAATACAAATAAAAAAAGCAATTTGTATAATGAGTACAATAAAAGTCAGCATATGCAATTGAAATTTATATAACTAATCAAAGGCTATATACCTCAGGATTAAATTAAGCTATTAGTCATTCCAGGTCTGCCAAGGAAAAGCATGAACTACTAGACACAGGAATTTTGGAAAATTCTCTTTGCCTTTTATTCCACAGTAGGAACACGGGAGAAAGCCAAAGGTGGTACAATAAAAATGTGTGAGTAGTTATTTCTGCACATACATGAAGCAGCATTGATTTGTTTAAACATAGACCACATAGTGGTCTATGCCAAGAATTTTCTAAGCAAATGGAAAAACTTAGTGTTTTTTTTATTGTGAATGATACATTTGATTTATTACTCTATTTTCTT
Organism: Laticauda colubrina; assembly: GCA_015471245.1. Classification (NCBI taxonomy): domain Eukaryota; kingdom Metazoa; phylum Chordata; class Lepidosauria; order Squamata; family Elapidae; genus Laticauda; species Laticauda colubrina. The sequence goes on along the minus strand of BLBF01000003.1, from coordinate 113,737,647 downwards.
TCATGAGAACGTAACCTATTATTTGGGCATCAACTCTACAATTTAAGACCTGAATTGTATAAAAATGCATTTCGTTCCCCAGCAAAGAAAAACCAATGGCAATATGCTTTATCTAGGCTATTGGAAACCTCTTTATGTTCCTATTTTTCAGCATAGAACGATCCTTCCAAAGAATCTTAAAACCTGTCTCGGGCTATTTCTAAATGATTTTTCCCATACAAGAGTTGACAGCCAAATTTTTGTGGAAGATTCAAACGGACATGACATTTGCTTGCCCTCCTCTACTTTTAGGACGCTTTTTTCTATCTTGGCCACCCCCAAATGAAAAGCATTCCCGAAAAAAACGGACAGGGCTTTTCGTCACAAGCCCACAAACCAGCTCTGAGAGAAGGAACAGAGACCGGGTATGGTGTGCGAGAATTTTGGAAGAGCTTCTTGGCGATCGACTGAAATCTTTGCTCAGCCGTGCACTTTGCTGAACGCTTCCACCTTCCAGCTACTGTGAGAGAAAAAAAAAACCACCTTTGCCGACTCGATAGCCATTGTTGCAAGCTTTTCAAGCTTCGTTAACACGAGATAGTAGCAACCTAACTTCCGCGGCAGCGCAAACTCACTACCAGCCTCGAGGACGCCGCGTGGCAAAATCTCCCGCGGGGCTGGGTGGGCAGGAAGGAGGCGTCAATCTTGCGGACGAACCTTTCCCGAACTCCTTTCGGCTACAATTCGAGCTCACTTGCTTTGCTCGCTCTCTCCGGAAGACCCCGCGTCGTGACCCGGAAACGAAAAGAAATCTGTAGCCGGGAAAGGTCGTTCTCTTGTCCAAGATGGCGGCGCCCAGAAAGTCGCGTTGAAGGAAATGAAGGGCAGGCTGATCGTCGGGGCCGGGGCCGGTCCCTCCGTTATCCGCTTTACCTCAGGTTAAGTCCGGCACCGAGATTGAAACGCCTCAATCCGATCGAAGCTTTTTGTTCACTTCGCGGCGGTTGGAGGCGGGTGCCGCAAGGTAACGGACTGTGTGGGGAAGGTCGGTGCCTCGGACTTGCTTGCTTCCGCTCCCTGGATTTATTATCCCCACAGGAGCGGTGGATTGCAGTGGTTGATGGGGAGGGAGAGATTCTTCTTCCACCCATCGTTTTTTCTTCGTCAGATTTCTTCTTTTTCTCCGGATGTTTCAAGGGGTGATTGGAGGTCACGATCGTATTTTTAGGTAACCCGTCGAGCTCAACCGCTGTTTGTTTCATTGCTTTTCAAGATACCGTAAACTCAGAGGTTTAAATCTGAGATCATCCGCGGGCAGCCGTTAAGCTCTAGCTAATAAGAGGCGTTAAGCCATAATTAAAGGAAAGGGAAGGATTTTCGATTCATTTTATGTCGCTTATCCTGAATCGAGTTCTAATTCCCGTTGACAGCAGGGAGAAATAGTAGCCGTCTTGATCGGTCCTAACATTAAATCAAAGCTCTTGCAAGGATTTTTTTTTCTTTTTTTGGCAATCTGTTTCTTCCTGAGTATTTGTACAATCGTCAATCTTGACAACCATCTTCATTTTCTAATCCATTTCAAAGTATTTCTCCTCAATCTCGTAGTGCAAATAAGTGAAAGTAACACTTTCAATAAGGCAAATGTTTTAAGTTTTCCCTTCAGTGTGAAAAAGCTTCTCATTTTAAAATGTCGATGTGGCTAAAAGAGTGTCTCTTTGCTTCCTGGAGACATGTGCCATGAAATATTTGTACACTTTTAATACTTGTGTAAAAGTTAACACATACCTAGAAGCTTATTTGATGCCTTTCAGTCAGTTTTTGACTTCTCACATCATTATTGATAAGTTTCTGCAGATTTCTTGGCAAGATTTCAAAAGTGGTTTTGCCATTGGTTCCTTCCTGAGGCTGAGACAGAGTAACTGCCTCAAGGTCAGCCAGCTGGCTTTGTAGGTAAAAAACAATTGGAACTCTAGGTTTCTGGTTTTCTACATGGGTTATTGAACCACTATACCAAACTAACTCTCAAAAAATAAATATAAATAAATTGCACATGCATATTTTATATAAGTATATATAAGTGTGTGTGTGTGTGTGTATTTATATTTTTAAGCTTTCGCGGGTACTTACATGTGTGCTGTTCAGCTTCCTTTGGGTATTATCCCACGTCA
>BLBF01000003.1:113710389-113730500 GCA_015471245.1 Laticauda colubrina | reverse complement strand
GGAAATTGTTTAGGTTTTCTTTTCCATGGGGCCAAATCACAAATGTGTCATCGATGTATCTTAGCCATAGTTTGGGTTTGTGGGTGGCATTAGCCAGGGCTCTGGATTCGAATTCTTCCATGAACAGGTTTGCAATGACGGGTGACAGTGGTGATCCCATAGGGGCTCCTTCAATTTGCTTGTATCTTTGTCCTTTGTATATGAAATATGTGTTGGTTAGGCAGTGTTCTGTTAGTTCCATGAGGTCTTTGGCTGGTTGGTATTTATTTTTGATGATTTCAAGAGTTTCTTTTATTGGGGCCATATACATATATGTATGTATGTATGTATGTATGTATGTATGTATGTATATATATAGGTCCTTGGTACTCTCTGAATTTGCTTGTTTTCTGATAAAGTTCCCTAGTTTCATTAATGAAAAGTCTGCAAGAAAACAAGCAAATTCAGCACCAAGGACACCCACCATTTCGCCCTGAACTATAAATATTCTCCTTTTTTGATATAAAATATAGTTATTAAAAGGGATTTTTTTTTAGTTTGAGATTACTGAAACTGATTTTAATGGGTGTTTAGCAGATCTTTGAACAGGAATACGTACTTTGGATTCTTAAAGCATTGTTTCAGCATTTTGCTTAGTTGTCATGGCTTTTTTACTATGATAGTTAAAAAGCTGAAGCTTTATGGTTGCTTTATATCATAGCAAGTAATTTTTAAGTTCTGTAATAAACATGTTTCAGCTGGTTAAACAATAAAATAAAACAATTCTGATGTTAATGTTCAGTACTTTTATGAGCTACTTTTAAACAAATGTTCCATCTTACTGACGCTTGACTAATTTTAAACAATTTTGTAGCCAATGGGACTAGTAAAAGAACTTAGCTTGGTTGTTTGAAAATAAATACTAAATGATGTTCCTTTGTATTTGGCAAATTGTATGTAATTTCAATTTTTTAAATCTTATTTCTCTTGTGCATCTTCCTCTTGCTACTGAATTTGAAGATCTGCATAATTTTATTTTAGGAAATGGAAATGTCATGCACAAAACAACTATTTTTGAAATGGTTTTGTTCAAATTAAAGTGTATGGTTGGATATGGATTGAAACAGTCTAGCTATGGTCTAAAACATAGCCATTCTTGCACAAGTGTTGTGGTTTAGGAATGGAGAAAACCCTAAAAACATTGCAGTGATAAGTGAAGCAAAGAAGGAAAGGAAATATACTGGCAGGCAGGACTTTAGGACATGTCACCTAGAATGGAGACAGTGGCAACCAAGAGAAGGGAAAATTTGTCAAAGATCAGGGGGAAGTAGGCTGGTGAGATATAATGCATTGGGATATTGGTCCTGACAAATGAGAGGAGACAGAAGGAGGTGTGAAGAGAAAACATTCAGAAGATTAGTGCAAGATTAGGTTTGTTCCTAGTTTGCCCATATTTGATAAAACTATGAAACCAGTGTTATTTGAGAGAGCATCTGGAGTATAATGGTTGCCATTGAGATTAGTATGGGTAAAGGTTTCTAATGCATATTTTTCCATTTAATATGCTTTGTAATTTGTATTTTATTGTTTTATAGTTTTTGTTTGTATTTTATTTTAGGTAACTGCTAGAAGTAGCATTGTGAAGAAACAATATACCAGTGTTATAAATTAGGAAATGGCTTGTGCCAATGGTAGAGGCGAAGGAAGGAAAAAATGGATGGATGGATGGATGCTGGGAAGTTTGTGGGCTGGTGAGATAAAGTGTCTTCAAAATAGTTTCATGGAAGGAAAATATGTCTACTAGTCTTACCTTTCTTGCACTGGGATCCCTGCAGACTTTATTTAGGCAACTGAGAACAGCAAAGAAGTTTTTTAATTTATTTTGCTGAACAGTATATGATGGCTTGGCAGAACTTCTCCTGTATTACTTTTAGTGCATACACCTGTAGTTTGCTGTAATATTTATTGTAAATGTTTTAAAGAGAAATTCTTTTTTGCAGGAAAATTTTTGTAGCACATCTAAGAAAAAACATCATGCAACAGATGCCATGCAAGTTTGCATGTTTCTTTAGAGTCATCAAAGTAAAGAGAGTTACATTTCAACAGCTGAACTTCTTCAGGCGAAAAGTAAGGTTATATAACATTGCATACTATCTCAAAAGCTGGAATTGATTACAGCTGTACAATTTCTGGATTGATTAATTGATTATGAACCACTATGTCACTGTCAACTCTAAGCAACAACATGGATAAATCATCTGGTATTTTAAGCCTCTCACCATTTTACCCATCACAGTTGTAATTGAGTCCATCCATTTTGCTGCTGTTTGTCCTCTTTCTTTCTGTCTCTACCAGCACCCTTTCTTTATGCTCATATCCATTTGGATATGATGGCCCTTCAGTATTTGGAATTTACAAATGGAGATGAAGATACATTTGTTAAATATCCCAAAGAGAGAAAAAGTAACACTGGGATATATTAAATTGTTGTTGCTCTTGGGTTATATTTTAGTCACATCATCCATGGATTATATTTGTATAGCAAGGAAGAATTGTAATTTATTTAAGGTAGCATTCATATGTGCTGTATAGAATGTAGCTAAAACAGGGCTGTCAAACTTCGGGTGCATCATGCGCTAACCACACCCACGCCCGGTTTAGTGAAGGGGGAAAAAAATCCTGATAAGTCACGTGACACTGCCATGACAATGTGAGTTTGACACCCCTGAGCTAGAAAATCAGCTACATCTTTTATTTTCTATATATTTCTGGAAGTCAAGTGATGTTTAATGATTCACAGATCATTAAAGTTGAAACTTTCAACTAGAATTTAAGGTACTCTTAATAATAATCTTGCATTATTGTTTTAAAATATAAAATAATGTAAGATAAAGAAATATCCCTGGATGTGTTACTAGGGAAAAAAAGCTTCCCTGAAATTATCATATATAAATTCAATCAATACAATGTGACTTTTTCAGGAGTACATAGAACAAGAAAAGTGTGATTTGAAGAAACCTAAACATGTTAAAATGGCTGTTTTACAAAAAAATGTTTTTCTTTTCCAGTATGTAATGCAGCATAAGAAAACACTTTTTCAGCAAGCAAAGCTGAAGTCAGCATCCGCAGTACCGCCTTGTCTGGAAAGACAGCGTTCAAATGAAGAGACAATAATTGTCCATGAGATGAAATCAGTTTCACCTCTTCTGCCTCCCTTCTCAGAGAAACCAGTGATGAATGAAGAAACATTGAAATTGACAGCAGGTACTACTACTGTGGCAAAAACTATGGAAGAATCAGCATTGAAAGAAGAAAAAGATTGGAAAGAAATGAAATTAAATTTGGATACTTTACCTAACATTTTGGCTCGTTTGACCAAAATTAAACTTACAGGTAGGTCTTTTTTCTTTTCTTTTATGGAACTGTTTTCATTACATGTATTTTCTTATTTGCATTTGTTTATTTTGATTTTTCAATCATTTTTTAAAAAAAGTTCTGCAACCTCATACAGTGCTTCCCAACTATTGATGAGTTACTCAAAATTTTGTAAAAGATTTTTGTAAAATCTTTGGACAGTGACATATAAACCCATTACCCAATCACAACAGTGACATTAAAATAATCTTAAAGTGGGAGTTTCAAACTTGTGTCCTCATGACATCATCACATGACATATTGTGACTTTTTTCCTCTTCACTAAACTAGGCATGGGTGTGGCCAGGATGTGATGCATCCAGCCCACTGGCCCCGAGCTTAACACCCCTGGCTTAAAGTATTTTACGTACATTGTAGAGGTGGTATTCAGCAGGCTCTGACCCGTTCTGGAGAACTGGTAGCAAAAATTTTAAGTAGTTTGGAGAACCGGCAAATACCACCTCTGACTGGCCCCACCCTCATCTATTATTTGCCTCCCAAGTCCCAGATGATCAGCTGGGTATTCTTTTGTTGCCCTGCACATGAGAATGGAGCTGGAAAGCAGGTTAGTGGGGAGGGGAGGGAATGGACTTTTGTAGTATACTTCCACTGCCAGGCCCACCAAGCCACGTCTATAGAACTGGTAGTAAAAAAAATGAATCCCACCACTGCTACATTGGATAAAAAGGAATTTCAAATCAGCATTTTTGTGTAATGAAGGAAAAAGTTTGGAATGCAGTTGTCTAATCTTACATCTATTTAGCAAAAATGAAGAGCTGTGAATTCAGTAGACATGTTTGGCATTATTGCAGCCTTATTTTCTTGTCTATTATTAGTCATTTCATGTAAGGAAATGTAGCATTACAGAGTTGGTTTTTATATTCTCACATAAAGAAGCACAGTTACAGATTTCCATTTTTTGTGCTTTCAATTGTTCATCACAAAATATCTCAGTGTTTGAAGTATAGTTCTTCATAAGCTGCCTTGAATTTCTTTGGATTTAAACTTGTTATTTGTAGAGAACATTTTCATTTAAAAGTGTGGACAGTTCTATTTTTAAACTAAAATTGAGTTTGGGGGAAAACTTCCATAGATGAATAGGGTTTGTATTGATTTTCTTTTAACTGTGCTCTTCATATATTTCACACACAGAAGAAAAAGAGAGAGATCCACAATTTTTCCAGAGGCTTTTAAGATTTTGAGATATCTGCTAGAATGAGATCAGTAGCTCTGCATCAAAACAGATGTTTTTGCGAGTTTTGCTGTATGCTTCTGCTATGATATTCATTCTGCCAGGGAACATTGGTGCCTCTGTATCGTTAGAGAGCCATTTAGTTAAATGGTGGAGAATGGCAGTAGGGATGGGCAGAAACTATTTTTTAAAGTACATTAAGCACACAGATGATCCTTATTTAATGTTGGTAATTGGGCTAACATTTCCATATCCAAGATACGCAGTCCTAAAGAACAACTTCATGTGACTACAATGCTTTGCAGTGAATGTTCCAGAACTATCCATCGCCACGATTAAATGAATCACCTTTGGTCATTAAATGAGGACCTCATGTGTCTATAACTTCTGTTTTTCTGCCCGCTTCCCCATTGACTGTTTATGGGAAAGTCACAAATTGTGATCATGTGACCATGGGACACTGAAATGGTTAAAAATACAGGCCAGTTCACAAGTGCTTAGTTTGCAGTCATGTGAATGTGGGGTTCTGTAAAGTACTGTAAGTACCACTTATTCATCAGTGTTCTAAGTTTAAATGCTTGCTGAATAAATGATAGTGTTAACCAAGAATCAACTTTGTGTTTTTGAATGGGGCAAGGGTTTCTCTTGAAATATTGAAAAACAATATAACTGATTTTTGGTAGTTATCCTTGTTTGCCTATACAGGTGAAACTCGAAAAATTAGAATATTGTGCAAAAGTTCATTTATTTCAGTCATGCAACTTAAATGGTGAAACGAATATATGAAATAGACACATTACATGTAAAGCAAGATAGTTCAAGCAGTGATGTGTCATAATTGAGATTATTATGCCTTACAGCTCATGAAAACCCCAAATCCACAATCTCAGAAAATTAGAATATTGTGAAAAGGTTCAATATTCTAGGCTCAAAGTGTCCACTCTAATCAGCTAATTAAGCCATAACACCTGCAAAGGGTTCCTGAGCTTTTAAATGGCCTCTCAGTCTGGTTCAGTAGGAAGCACAATCATGGGAAAGACTGCTGACCTGACAGTTGTGCAGAAAACCATCATTGACACCCTCCATAAGGAGGGAAAGCCTCAAAAGGTAATTGGAAAAGAAGTTGGATGTCCCCAAAGTGCTGTATCAAAGCATATTAATGGAAAGTTATGTGGAAGGGAAAAATGTGGAAGAAAAAGGTGCACAAGCAGCAGGGATGACCGCAGCCTGGAGAGGATTGTCAGGAAAAGGCCATTCAAAAGTGTTGGGGACTTTCACAAGGAGTGGACTGAGGCTGGAGTCAGTGCATCAAGAGCCACCACACACAGACGGATCCTGGACATGGGCTTCAAATGTCGTATTCCTCTTGTCAAGCCACTCCTGAACAACAAACAACGTTAGAAGCGTCTTACCTGAGCGAAAGAAAAACAAACCTGGTCTGTTGCTCAGTGGTCCAAAGTCCTCTTTTCTGATGAGAGCAACTTTTGCATCTCATTTGGAAACCTAGGACCCAGAGTCTGGAGGAAGAATGGGGAAGCACACACTGCAAGATGCTTGAAGTCCAGTGTGAAGTTTCCATAGTCTGTGTTGATTTGGGGAGCCGTGTCATCTGCTGGTGTTGGTCCACTGTGCTTCATTAAGTCCAGAGTCTATGCGGCTGTCTACCAGGAGATTTTGGAGCACTTCATGCTTCCTTCTGCAGACGAGCTTTATGGGGATGCTGACTTCATTTTCCAGCAGGACTTGGCACCTGCCCACACTGCCAAAAGCACCAAAACCTGATTCAGTGACCATGGGATTACTGTGCATGATTGGCCAGCAAACTCGCCTGACCTGAACCCCATAGAGAATCTATAGGCATTGCCAAGAGAAAGATGAGAGAAATTAAACTGAACAATGCAGAAGAGCTGAAGGCCGCTATTGAAGCACCCTGGTCTTCCATAACACCTCAGCAGTTCCATGCCATGCCGCATTGAGGCAGTTATTGCTGCAAAAAGGGCCCAAGCCAAGTACTGGGTACATATGCATGCTTATACTTTTCAGAGGTCCGATATTATTCTATGTACAATCCTTGTTTTATTGATTGCATGTAATATTCTAATTTTCTGAGATTGTGGATTTGGGGTTTTTATGAGCTATAAGCCATAATCATCACAATTATGACAAATCATGGCTTGAACTATCTTGCTTTGCATGTAATGAGTCTATCTCATATAATAGTTTCACCTTTTAAGTTGCATTACTGAAATAAATGAACTTTTGCATGATATTCTAATTTTTCAAGTTTCACCTGTAGCTGTCCATGTTTGATGGAACAGTCAAAAATGCCTCCAGGATCTACAAGTCCACAATCCTTGTTCGCTAAGTGAGAAAAATAAAAAATATAGAGAGAAAGGGTAAGAGAGATCTTTATGCATTCATATATGTTTGCTTCCTGGAGACAGCAAATATATTTGAATGTATGATTAATTACAAAATAACTTTGTTTAGAAGTAATTTGTGAATAATTGGCTTATTTTTGTTAATAACTCTTTTGGGGTATATACAGTGGCTTATTTCAATTATCAGATCCTTCTACATTGCATTTAGGTTTTGGACAAGTTATTTGTTTATATCAATTTGCACTTTGAGAAACAGGTATTTAATTTAGTGATAAATGCTATGCTTCCGCAGCAGCTGTTCTATGACAGAGCACATCGCTTTAAAAAGAACAATTTGTGTTCACAGTCCAAGAATAATTTGAATCCTCAAATTATTCCAAATACTATAGTATATGTATTAGTATGTGACAAATCTACATATCAATAGGTAGCTTATTGAATGTCTCATTTAGCACCTATTTGAAGTTACAATGGTGTAAAAAAAACCCCAAGAGGTAGGGAGGTTGTAAGCCTTTTGCAAGACATGATATTTTGCTCAGCAACTGTGGTTGCTAAATGAGGACTACCTATAGTGTTAAAATATTTTTTCCCAGTAAAGTGACTAATAACCGACATCATCATGATTTGCAGATTCAACAATAATTCTTCTTTGCTTGGATCTCAGGACAGCAAAGTTAGAGTATTATATCTTAGCTTATATTTTAAGTAGGCCATTAAATTTTACTAGTTTGAATTTGGAAGAAGAAGAAAAAATCAATATCTTATTTTATGAATAACAAAAAAGTATGGATTCTAGCAACTTTTACATAATATCTAAAAATACTGATTTAACACATTCTAGTAAATGGTTACATAAATTAGCAAAATTTGGGAATTGTTTGCTAGATGACACAACAATTTAGAGAACAGAATAGGTTTGCAGAGGCTTGTGTAATAATGATCCTGATTTAGTATTATAGTGAATGTTGTTAGCATTACAGTGTGCTTTTTTCAGGACAATTTTTTAAAATAGTTTGACTAACATTTGGTTCAAATACTGTCAATTGTGAGAATATTTTAAGCATATGGACTTTTTCTAATGTCCATGATGTAACTGCCTGTGAAACAATCATAAAACGAAAAACAAATCTAGGTATACTATGTGAACAAATTGGTGAGTCTTTTACCACTAACATTACTCTTACCAAAGTGTGAAAGTGCAAGAAGAAAAATATTGATACAGACATTTTTTTGTAGCTTTCTTTGGGGAAATATTAAAATTTCGAGTAGTATGATGAAATTCTCCAACTATTCCCATTAAAGCAAAACTTTACATTTTCTTTCTTATTTTCGCTACACATTTATTATAATATTTGTGATAATGATTTGTATGCAGGATTGTATGATGAAGAACACCATGACTTAGGTGGAGATCTTTTAGGCAGTAGACTGAGTGAGGGGGGGGGAAATATAGCAAATATTGTCTGCCACCCCAGAATTTCCAATCTCATAAACCCTATCTCGTTCTTTTAGACCTCTTAATGACATTCCACAATAGATAATCCTCAACTTACAAGCATAATTGGCCCAAAATTTATTTTACTAAGTGAGATATTTACTAAGTGAGTTTTGCCCCATTTTACGACTTTTCTTGCCACATTTGATAAGTGAATTACAACAGTTGTTAAATTAATAACATGGTTGTTAAGTGAACCTGTCTTTCCCATTGAGTTTGCTTGTCAGAAAGTCACAAAAGGTGATCACATGATCTCAGGATACTATAAATGTCATAAATATCCTGTTGTCAAGCATTCGAATGTAAATCACATCACCATGCGGATGCTGCAATGGTCACCAGTGTAAAAAATGGTCAAAAGTCACTTTTTTCAGGGATGTGGTAACTTTGAACAGTCACTAAATGAATTGTTGTAAGTCATGGAGGCTTGTACTTCCAAGTGTTGCTAAGTACGAGCACAGGTATTCCTCATTGTCTGATCATTTGTTCAGAAACCATTTGAAGTTACCATGGTGTTGAAGAAAAAAACCTTTATGAGCTGTTTACAACCTTTGCACTATGCCTTAGTCATGTGATTACCATTATAGTCAGTATGTATTTTTTCCCTTTTTATCTCCCTTCACAAGTCATAAATTAATTGGAAAGAAAGGGATTACAAGAAAGCCCAGAGCTGGAAGTTGTATGAAAAATATGCAAAAACCTTACAGGACTATTTTGAAATATTTTTCTTTCCAATCAATTTCAAATAGGAATTCTCTCCTTTGCCTGACCCTTTCCTGTTTCCAGCGTAATAATTGTGTGGTTCTCAATGTCTACAATAACAAACAGCTCATAACCCCAATTCAGACCAGAACTTCTGTCACAAAGGGAGGTGATCATTAAATGAGACATACCTGATTGTACAACCTTTTTTTGCAATGGTCTTTAAGTGAATCACATGATCATTAAGTGAAACTGGCTTCCCTCATTGACTTTGCTTGTCAGGAGCCGGCTAGGAAGTTGAGAGTTGTGATCATGCGACTCTGGGAAAGAGATGCTGGTTGCCAAGCTTCCAAATTTTGATCACGGGATTGTGGGGATGCTGCAGTGGTTATAAGTCCAAGGACTGGGTCATAAGTCACTTTTTTTCTTTTGATGTGTAAAATAGAAAAGCGTTTTCTCTCTTGAAATCTATCTCTGCTCTGAAGTGTGGGGGATAAGAGTCAGGCAAAGGAGAAATTGCTGACACAGATTGCTTGCTTTTTTTTCTCCTCTGCAGAGCAGAGTAATTGGAGAGGAGAGGAAGAGAGTTCAAAAAAACATGTTGGTTGCATAGTGCACCCAGTGCCTAGCCTCAAGTTGTGATTGATTGCATTGCTTTTTGATGCATACAAAACAGTACACAGCACTTGAGTAGTCCACAGGGCAAGGGAGTGGTTAGAAGGCAAACAAAAGCTGAAAGTGAGAAAGTGGGTACAGCTTGTGTCTTTTCAACTGAAAAGCACAGGAGTGGTCACTTGATTTTCCACTGCTTAGCAGTGGAACTGTCAATCCCAAGTAGAGTCTTCAGATAAGACTCACCAGTAGTATGCTATGTTGGTTCCACTGCTGCCTAACTGAATGGATTTAGTCAAGGGTGGGAAGCTGAAAGGTAATCCCAGAGGTTCCTTTATTTCAATAAAATTCAGAATAACAGAGTTGGAAGGGACCTTGTGGGTCATCTAGTCCAACCTCCTGCTCAATCAGGAGACCCTGTACCACGGGTGTCAAACTCGCTGTGTCATGTTGCTGTCGTGATGTTTCGCAATGTTTTTTTCATTTGCGAAGCTGGCCTGTGTGTGGCCTTTGGGTGATGTATCCAATCCGTGGGCTGCCAGTTTGATACCCCTGCCCTATACCATTTTTGACAAGTGGCTGTCCAGTCTCTTCTTGAAAGAGTGATGAAGCACCCTCAACTTTTGAAGGCAAGCTGTTTCATTGGTTGATTGTTCTCACTGTCAGAAAATGTCTCCTTATTTCTTACTTATTTCTCAGAAAATGTCTCTATCTCTCCTTGATCAGTTTCCATTCATTGTTCCTTGTCTGGCCTTCAGGTGCTTTAGAAAGTAGATTGTTCCCCCTCCTCTGTGACAGCCCCTCAAACATTGGAACACTGCTATCATGTCACCCATGGTCCTTCTTTTCACTAGATTAGCCATGCCCAGTTCTCACAAACATTCTTCATATGTTTTAGCCTCTAGGCCCCTATTCATTATTCATGCCTTTTACTCCTACTTTTTAGCCATATGAAACCTTTGGGGGATGTCAATCAGCTGGATAGGATGAGATGATAATATTCAGATATGCATCATTATTCAAGCCATAGTGGAGATCCTGTGGAAGTGAAATTGTTCCAGAGAATATTGTACAGTTGTTCTTGAAATGGATGCCAAAGGTGATAATGCTCTTTGTAAGACTTCATGATTATATTGTTCTTGATATATACAAATCTTCAGGAATCCCAATGGAGTATATGGAATACAGAGGCTATAATAAATAAATAAATGAATGAGTGAAACCCTTGTGTTCAGTAACACTATCTTATCTTGGGTTAGTTCACCATGTTCTGTGGCAACTACACCCTTCAAGAAGCTATAGGAAGTTTAACATAAAACTTTATAGGAGTCAGCTTTAAAGGTAAACACATATTTATTTGCTTTATCAAAGACTGAGATGATGTACTTGACTCCAAGAACTTTGTTTATGGATATAAGATCTGAGCCAGCTTACAGCTATAGCTAGCCAATTGGATAAAATGGAATTTATTACAGCTGCTTTAATGAGCTGATAAGTTACAATGAAATTAACTTGGAGAAATCAATGGAAGTTTTAATTAGAACACTGGCTCTGGTATGGTAAATTCGTCGTGGGCATTAAAATAATAATGTTACATAGACTGCTCCTCATTTCCCTATTTATAAATGGGCTTCTATCTTGCTACTATACATAAGTTTAAAGCAGTCTCTCTGATAAGTTTTAATTAAACTTCTGGTTGCAGTGAAAAAGAAAATATATGCCTTTTTAACGGAAACCTTGTACGTGTAGCAAAACTTGATAAAAAACCAAATAGAAAGTCAGCAATATATGCCATTTGCATTTTTAGCTGTTCCCATTCTGTTTCTATGTTGTACTCTTTGTTGATAAGCCATCGAGTTGCTACAGAGTCAAGTGGCCTCTAAATGTGGATAATTACAGATAAAATGTGGATGAATAACTGTCAGTACAGGTAGACTCAACTTACAACCACAATTGAACCCAATATTTCTGTTGTTAACTGAGATCATTTAAATTTTTTTGCCCCAATTTATGACTTTTCTTGCCCCAGGTGTGATCCCAGGACACAGTAACTGTCGTAAATATAAACCAGTTGCCAACCAGCTGAATTTTGATCACATGATCATAGGGATATTAGAAAGGTCATAACAGTGAAAAACCATTATAAGCCACTTTTTTCAGTGCCATTGTAACTTTGAACAGTCATTAAACAAACTATTGTAAGTCGAGGACTACCTGTACTAATTTTAATGGTTATAAATGTAGAAGGGCAATTAAATTGTACCTGTATTCTCCAGAGCTTTGACCCTAATAATGAAAGGATATTCCCTAGAGGAGATTACCATGGTAATGCATATAAGATGCACACTTACACAAGGGGAACACATTTCTGTGGGAACATCTTTGCTTTTAAATTTTTTTAAGAAAAATACTATGACTAAATAAAGGAATGAACCGTCCAATGCACAATTTTAAAATAATATAAAAATAATATAGATGAAAAATTTACAAATGGTAAAATATAGTCTAATGGCCAGCAAAACTAAAATGTTATGGCTAATATACACTGGCACATCTATTAGAAATGTCATATCCATTTTTTAATCAGAACATGTTCTCTATTAACCTTCAAAATCTTCTGATTAACATAACAGAATTTAAATAATTAAAGAAAAAGGAAGAAAGTAGCATAGACCTTATTTCAACAATGAATTGTCAATAAATTATAAATTGGGCTTAACAAATATCCATTATTGTGTATTGTAAGATTTTAAAATTAGGTCATGTTTCTCAGTATTCTCCCTTGTCTTAGGCAATTCTTCTGTAGCAACACTACTTATTTTAAAATACTGGAAACAGTGAAGCAGAATTACCCTGTTTTTGCTGCATTTTGTTAACGCAAAATGCAGTTTCCACAAAATGCTGTTCCACAAATGTGGCACTGCTATCCATGATTACTGTCCATTACTATCTTATTAATAATGTAATTGACATGTAATGAATGCCAGAGTGTAAATTATCTTCCACTTGTTTATTATTGCTGAATTGTTTATTTATATTTCAGTCCTGGTTGTAGGTACGGCTTCAGCTGGATTTGCGCTTGCACCCGTGCCGTTTGACTTAAACTGCTTCCTATTGGTCACCCTTGGAACAGGCCTGTCATCGTGTGCAGCTAATTCCATTAATCAGGTCAGTGTTTTATTAATACCTTTTTCACATATTTAGATCAGCAGCAACTTAACAGTTTTCATTTATACTGATGAGGTTATACTATGGTGAATCAACGGGTAAGCATGTGGAAACAATTGTTTATGTTAGGAAAATAAAAATGTGATTTAAAGCAGCATAAGTGATATCAGGAATGCACAGTAGAAAAGGAACGAATTGTATAAAGCAAAAGGTACAGTTAGATCTTGGCGGTGTTCTCAAAGCTACTATTATCTAATGTCTGAGTAAAGGACTTTCTATCTTTTGATTGTGTGGTGCATGTAATTTGTGCCTTGGTGCACTGATTTAAATTGAAGGAAACTCAGAAAGTGTTATACATTTCTGTTTTTTCTTGGAAAGTTGGATGTATATGCACATATACATATGTGCCGTTCAGCTTCCTTCGGGTATTATCCCACGTCATTGTAGTGCTTTCAAAGTTGTAGCAACGTTTAAGCAGAATCTCATCTGCCATCATCAGGCTTCTGTATGGATGTGGGTCTCACAGCTTTTGGTTTCAAATTCGAGGCTGGCCTATTCTGATTGGCTGGGAGTTTTGGTCTGTGTTCGTATGTGGGTCAGGCTATCACAGCCGTTAGTTTTAAATTTGAGGCTAGCCGACTGCTGTCCCAGGATGGTTCTTTTTTTTTTTTTTACATCCTGATTGGTTGGGAGTCTCGGTCTGTGTTTATTGTTCTTGGAATTTGTTTGATTGGTGTTTCTGGTTTCTTCTGTCTGTTTTGTGGCTTTGATTGGCTGGCAACACTGTGTTCCTCTGTTGGAGGCTTTCAGTGCAGCTTGGCTTCGTGTGAAAGGACGGCTGCTATCCATTAGGAAGCCAGGTTTCACCTGGGTGCCTGGTGGGGAGGTGTTCGAGTTGGAGGCATCAGAGGGAGTCTGTTTGTGCTCAGGTGTTTGCCTGGTTTGTGGTGTGGAGATCTTTCTATTTGAGAGTGCAGGCTTCCAAATGATTGACAATCTGCTGGAATCATCTCTTCTATTCATGCTTTCAGGTCTTTTTTCAATCTCTATGGCTTCTCTGATGATTCTGTGGCTGGGGTTTTCTATAGTGGCTAGGGTTTTAGTGCTGAAACGTTGCTACAACTTTGGAAGCACTACAATGATGTGGGATAATACCCGAAGGAAGCTGAACAGCACACATGTAAGTACCCGCGAAAGCTTAAAAAAACATATACATATGTGTATATACATCATATTGTTGATGTATATACACATATACAGCATATTGTTGATGCACAAAATCAAAATTTATTATGCTTTATAGTACTATAGAAACATCACACATACATCTTTCTTTAGTTGCATTGGCAACCAAAGTTTAGTTTTAACAGTCTTTGGAATAGTATGGTATGGAGAATCCCATAGCCACCTAATCCAAACAGATAATGGATAGTTTGAAGCATTGTCCAAAGGTGCTTTTTTCAAAAGGCAACTGGACTTTGGTTTTCCTTTGTTTTGAAAAGAAAGCACTTTTGGGACAACCATGGCCTGCATGACTGAAAATCTCCACAGACATTTGAAGCATTGCCTGTCATTCCAGCAGGTATTGCTAATGAATCCAAACTTTCTTTTTTTTTTAGGTTTAAGAAACAGTTTGAGAATCTCCCCTCCCCACCTACTCCTGAGAAAGGAATAAAACTTTTGTCTGCATTCTGCACACTATTTCTTAATTTTCAATATAGAGAGTTCAGCTTCACTGGAATGAATTTAAAGAGAATCTGAAAGAAATGATAGGTGTACAAAATAAACTCATCATTAAAATGTATCACTAAATAACTTTGTGTCATTACATATATGAGTCTAAGTCTCTTGTAATTCTCCCTCCAAGCCAAGAAAGACTACCAGAAGGCTTCTTTTCATTTTTTAATAATTGTAGCTTAGAATTATGTCCAACTCTCAAACTATAATTAATTCAAATTATGGTCTATTCTAAATCAGCACACTGATTTTAATTAATATATTTCGTTTTAAGGTTAGTTGATGTTAAGGTTAGTTGACTGAACACTGGCTAGTTGAAAAGGTACATGAAAGAGAATAAGGATACTTAAAAAATCTGCAGACTCATCATGTAAAAATAAAATACAGTTTATTGCGACATTCAAACTAAACTATAATGTATAAGTTGCTTTGAATTGTAGTCTTAATTGAGAATGTGTGTTTTTCAGACATGATAGCAGATTAAGGAAAGTACAGTTCATATAATCATTAAATATAAGGATTGGAACATATCTGAGATCATCTAAAGCTAACTCCTCTCCAATGAGAAATTACTACCATGTCCCAAATACTATGTCCAGATTTGGCAGATTGCTGATCGATAGCAGGAGTTTTCTTTTCTGTTCTTTTTCTGGATGTAAACATTTTTGTCTCCTGGAATGCCTGATCATTTTTTCCTTAGTTTCCTGTGGGACCCCATCAAGTTCTCTTGGGGTCATCCTAGGGTTCCAAGCGACACGGTTTGAAAAACCTTATATATAAAATGCCTCCATTGCCTGATATAGGATTAATTCAGTTTAAAGGCTTTTGGGTCAGACTTACAAAGTGTCTTCCCAGTATATTTTTCACAGCTCTCATGAGGTATATTTCATGTCTTATCAGGCATCTGTCTTCATGAAAATTCATACCATGTTGAAAGAATCCAAAGTATTTCCATAGTTGTTCACTTCCAGTATTCCTCCTTGTAGTGTTGTCAAAGCATAAATAGCCTGGATCAGTGGAAGGAGATTTTTCTTCCTGTTCAAACATGTTGTCCATTTCTTCCAGGCATATGGAATAATATTCCATAATAAGAAAGGCAAAAGGAGTAATCTGTTTCATTTTCATTCAATTGCTGCTTTAAATATTATTAGCAATCTATGCACCACACACATATGATTTGTTGATTGACTAATTGAAGCTATGATGATGACTCAGGTATAATTGGTCAACATTTGTTCAGTACATTGATTTGATTTTTGATCTATGTTGCCTTTATCAATTTTAAAGTGACCTTGATTCAATACATAGAGAAAAGTTATGGGAAAACTGGCAATTACAACTGTAAATTGCAATTTGCTTCATTTAATTATAATGATGCATGAAAACAACTGTATGCAAGATTGATGTGCCATTTCTAGAGGTCTCTCTGTTTCATTACCTATTTTTTAAAAACTTAAGGGTACATACTTGCTTTTCTCCTTTTCATTTTTTTAATTCATTAATGTCCTATGTAAAAGCATTTTTATCATCTAACTGTACTATACTGTACGACTGCACACTTGTTACAATATGCGTTTGACAGAATGCTGCTTAGGTTTCAGTCACTTCCTACTCTTTGGGGCAGAAGCTTGAATCCACTCCTTTTCAGAGCTGAACGGTCCTCTTTCTCAATCCCTGAGGCTTTTGGCAGCAGGTCTTCACTGGAGGACTAGAAATAGTGTGAGTAAGAAGATTCTGGGATGCCTTCTAAAGCTGCAAAGAAAAAGAGCTTTCCTTTATGTCAGTTATTCCATCTTAACATCCCTTCCACTTGGTTTTCTTTCATCATCTGAGAGACTTAACTTTGTTTGTCTGTACTAGACATTTTAGTGCCCAATCCAAGATTTCTAATTTTCTACAGTAAATTTGAGGGTGAACAGTTTGTTTTTAGCCTCTTCATGCCCTCTGCTAAGAAGGCATTTAGGTTGCCCTTATCCTTTACCCTTCTTTAAGTCTTGGTTATATTATATGGAATGTTAACATTGATTATGGATAATATGCATCTTAACTTATTAGATTTCAGACAGTGAACAATTTCATATTTGATGATACCAAGGTGTATGGTATATACTCGTAGATAAGACAAATAAGCCAAAATCCATTAGATCAGTGGTTCCCAAAGTGGGTGGTACTGCCCCCTGGGGGCGGTGGGATGCCTTGCTGAGAGGCAAAGGGGCAGGCAGGGGGGCGCTGGAGGTGAGCGGCAGGGCACAATTCAGGGGTGAGAAAAAATGCAACTGCCGCCGTGTTCGAGGCAAGGCCCCTGCAGGATCATCCCATTGACTTGCATGCCTGGTGCAAGGAACTCCGCCCACAAACACAGCATTGGGAAAGGAGAGCAGAGGCAGAGTACCTTGCTCTCCTTTTCAAACATCCCATTGCCGTGTTTGGGGAGCGGGGCTGCACCCTGAACACAGCATTGTGGATAGGAGAGCAAAGCCAGAGTGACTTTGCTCTCCTTCTCAAATATCCTGCTGCCACTGTGTTTGGGGTGGCAGGGCAGTGCCCCAAACGCAGCATTGAGAAAGAAGAGCAAAGCCAGGGTGGCTTTGCTCTCCTTTTCAAATATCCCGCTGCCGTGTTTGGGGCGGTGGGGTGGTGCCCCGAACGCAGCATGGGGAATAGGAGAGCAAAGCCAGGGGGACTTTGCTCTCCTTTTCAAACAGCCTCCCACTGCCGGGTTCCACCCCATTGAGACCCTTGCACCGGAGGCACCTGCCCAAGCAAGTCCGAATGGAGCAGTGCACAAAGTCAATGGGATGAACCTAAGAGAGGGAAAGGGAGAGGAAAGAGAGAATGAAGAAGAGAAAGAGAAAAGGGAAAGAAAGAAAAGGGGACAAAGGAAGAAGGGGAATGGAAAGGACAGAAAGAAAAAGAAATAAAGAAAAAGGGACAAAGAAAGAAGGGGGATGGAAGGGATAGAAAGAAAAAGAAATGAGGGAGGGAGGAGAAAGATAATAATAGAAGGGAGTGTGTGTGTGTGTGTGTGTGTTCTCCTTGTAATTTATCAGTACATTTTGGTTTTGCCTACTTCAGAATTGGCACTGTAATACATTGGTGAAAAGTAATTTTTAGGCTGGAGGTCTGGTCCAATAGATCCTGTTTAAAACCTCAACAAAATGTGAGAGCTTCCTGATAGTCTTGGCCATGTTTCGTCCACAAAACCTTTAATTAATAGAAGCCAAAGATGTTTCAATCTGCTGGCAAAGATGCTGGCAAAGATGTTTCAATGTGAAAAAGGGCCTCTAAACTAGGCCTCATTTCAATCTGATGCATCAGGTCTCTCCCTCTCTCCCCCCATCTCTCCCCCCCTCCCCCCTCCCCCCTCCATGCTCCCTCTTCTTTGTCCCTTTTTCTTTCTTTCCCTTTTCTCTTTCTTTTCTTCCTTCTCTCTTTTCTCTCTCTCTCTCTTTCCCTCTCCCAGGCTCACCCCATTGATTTGGTGCACTGCTCTGCTCGGACTTGCTTGGGGAGGTCCCTCCAGTGCAACGGGCTCAATGGGGTGGACCCAGGGCCGGCACCTAGAACGCAGCAGTGCCGGCACATTTGAAAAGTAGAACAAAGCCAGAGGTCAGTAATTTTTACTGCAAATAATCACAAAAGCTTCTGGGTTGTGCACAAGAAGGGACACACATGTCAATACAATTCAGCAACATAAAATAAAGAAATACAAATAAAACAAATCAACAAAAATCGGCAAAGCATCTCTGATTAGATTTTATTCACTACGAGAATCTTCCGATTTTAGTCCAATGAGCTGCTCCAGCAGGGTTAGAAGGGAATGTGTGTGTATGTGTGTGCATGGCTGTCAAAACTCCAAAAACAGGTCAAGTGGTTCTGGGGAGGCCAGTCATAAATTAGAACACTTGCTAACCAACCGGCCATTGAGTGAGGACCACTTGTATTTGGTTTGCCAGTCACCAAACCACACTTACCCAGTCACGTGGCTAGCAAGCCACACCACCAGTCATGTGACCAGCAAGCTACGCCCATCCAGTCATGTGACCAGCAAACCACACCCTCAAATGAAGGTATGTCCACAGAAATTTGAATCCCGCCCCTGGGTGGGGGGCATTGAGGATGGGTTTGTAGCACCAAGGGGGTGGTGGACTGAAAAAGTTTGGGAACCACTGCATTAGATGATCATATTGAATTGACACACTAAATAGTGTTGCATGGCTCACTGTTTGAGCAACCTCCGTGACTAAGAAGTCCTATTAGTTTTGTGTGTGAGTGTGTGTGTATTACTTATACATTTTCTAAGTGTTTATAGGTTTTATGTTTTTTTTATTTAGGATATGCATGTGTAATTGATTAGTGATAGTTGTAAGAATAAATAGGAAATTGTTTTTGGAGGTGGGACAAAAAGCGAACTGTAGTATCCATTTTTAGAAACAAATTCCATTCATTATGCTGCACACTGGAAATTATATTGTCAAGTGCATTAAATGGAACTTCTTCATCCTAGACAGACAGTGCCAGTCTTTCTGAACAAGTAAATACTTTGGCCTCTTACAAAGGCTGGAACAAAAGGCTTGTTGAATTATGAAATATATCAACTCTAGGATTTCCAAATTATGCCTCCCGTTTTGCTTTTATAACCCTTATCTCCCAAATAAATAAGAGAAGAAAATAAAATCCCACCTTCCCATCCCATTTTTCTTCCATAAATATTTTATTATTATTTTCACAATATGAATCACATTTCCAACCTGGCTTTTTTAGTGGAGGATCCATTTTAGACTTGTAAATCTGTTGCTCAATCTTTATGAAAACTGAACATCAGGGTTATAATAGTGTATAACCCTTTATGTGGAAAAATACATGATTAAAATTGAGCGACATTAATCTTTGTGTTATGCCACTCCAGTGGAAATAAAACCTGTAGTATTTACAATAAAATCTATGGCTTTGAAATCTTAAAATAAGTCATATGAATTCTTCTCAGATTGGAATGGTTCAAAGTAGGAGAATGTTGAAAAAGAAACCAGGATGTTTAAAATGATTTGATTATAGTGGCTGAAATATAAACAGTTGTGATTGGGTTTGATAAATAATAACTTAAATTTCAGGTAAAACTTGGAATGGATATGAAAGTAAATGTGGTCAGCTAGAAGATTAAACAAATAAAAAGGGCTAAGGTAGATTCTCCAGAATTGATAACAAGTATGCAATAATTTTATATTGAAATCTACTTTCCTCCCTCCCTCCCTTGTGTTTTTTAAAAGCAAAGTGTTGGATTTTTTGTGTGTTAATTATATTTCCTACTCTAGCAGTATATCCATAGGTATAGAACCTTACTTTAAAAGATCAGTGTGCTGTACATGGAATGTTACAGTGTCTAAAAACTATGGATAAAGCAAAAGAAATGTCACAGTTAAATGGATTAATA
>BLBF01000003.1:113667928-113710379 GCA_015471245.1 Laticauda colubrina | reverse complement strand
TAGTTCTTTACCTCTAAAATTCTCTATGGAAGTTATCATGGCAAAATCATTTGTCTTGCTATATTTTTGCAACTGAAGAGATAGACATAAATAATTCTGGTATCCTTGCAGCAAGATCTTCCTTGTCTGTACTTAACAGTTTTTGGTTGAAGCCTGATGAGAAATTAAAATGCTTGGTAACATTTTCGCCAATGCAGGATTTAAAATCTGTTCTGGTTTACAGCTGTTGCTGCTCTTGAGGGCCTCAACTAGGTAGCAGTTAAACCTGCAAACTTGTCATAGAGAAGCTTCCTTGGCACTATTGCTTCCAATATGCAATATCTGTAGCAAGAGATGAGGTATAATTTTAAAAATGTGGAGTGCTGCCTCAGTAATTATACATTCAAAAGCCCTCCTTTATGAATATATTAATCTTATCAGGTGCTCCCTCTAAGACCTTATTCTAATCTCCTCTCTCTCCCCCAATAAATAATTTATTAAATTTATATGAACCAATCGCACTCTCATTGAGACTGGTGCACTGTCATCCAGACTGTCATTGTCTGGGTGGCTTACATGGTAAAACAACATAATTACATTATATAAAATTAAAACAATAAATATAACTCTAAAATTAACAGAGAGTTAGCCAAAAGTAGGGGGCAATATATGATGGGTTGGAGGTGGGATCTTCTGTTTAATCCACTAACCACTTCTGCAGTGGCATGCCCTGGGCCAATTAGCAGAACCAAAAGTTTTAAAGACCTTTCAAAAGGTGAAGAGGATGGGGACAGATCACCTCAAAATATATAATGTTCCAGAGTGCAAGAGCCATAGCAGAAAAGGCTCTTCTGGACCCCGGTATCCAAAATTCCTTGACTGACGGGATCTGCAGCATGCCCCCGACTGCTGGTGCATGTGGAGAGGCCAATCCCATTACAGTGAGATGGGAGTAAAAAAGAAAGAGGAAAGATCAGTGATAAACAGAAATTCAGTTTTGTTTCACTTTCTGGTGCCTGACTTTGGAATTTGATCAGTGAGGAAGCTTTCAGATTTCAATTTTTTTACTATTTGTTCAGGAGAAAATTCTATTTGCTAAAGATTCTTAGGTGTTTAATTTTAACAATATCTAGTATTGATTTCTTCTTTCCTTTTTGATACATTTTATTGCTATTATTTTCCATACTTTCCAATTTTTAACTTCAGTTAATAAATAAATATGTGGTTAATTCAAATATCCATGGTCAATTCAATTTTCATTTTCTATTTAATTAGCCTAATCTCTTCATCTCTGTTAATCTTGGATTCTCTTCCTGGATCAAGTCAGTCTTAGACTTCTCCAGCTGAAGTCCATAATACCAAAAGGAAGCCATCTTACTGGTGCTTGGTCTCCCATCATATCATTTATTCATCTAAAACAGTTAGAAAAATCAAAGCAAGAAAACTAAAAAGTCAGCAAATTCGTAATGATCTTTATTAGATTGTATTGACTGATACAGCCAAAGTAACTGCCCATATTTCATAAATTGAGAGTAAGAAGATCAGCTTGTTGTCTTTTGGTTAGAACATGATGAGAAGACTTCATTAAGCATTACAACCTGCATTTCGCTTTCTCGAAAAAAAAAATTATGTATTCCCCAGGAGTAAAAATGAAATTTGATTATGTGAGAATGTCTAAATTTAATCTGGATAAACCTTTCAAGTTACATGCAATACGTTGTGATCCTTGGATGAAATATGTTAAAAAACAAGACTAGTAGCCTAGTAATATTTTTGAATGAATAGAGAATGGGGAGTCAATACGTGTTACTTCTGTGTATTTCATTTAAGATTAACACCTGATGCATCTTTGGTTTTCTCTGAAGTTTCTTTTTGTTTTGACTGAGCTGAGGGCCCACAGCAGGCAACTCTTCCTTTCATCTATCTCTGATGATCAAAAAATCCCCAAGTTGTGGTTATTAAAAACCTGATGTTTAAGTTCTGGGGTACAAGACTGTTGGTGTAGGAGGCAGCCGATGATGTAATTTATAATATGTAATAAATATCTGGGAAGTGCAATGCTGGAATCTATCTCTGTTCTCAAAAAAGTTCTGATGTATGTTGCTTTGATATTTAACTGCTTGGCAGGCTTCATTAGTGGTTACTTTGAGACTCATAACTTATGAGTCGTATAATTCATAACTGGAATTCCACAAGATCAAGTGAGCATGAAGAAATTTTCAGTATTGAGGAAGAATGGTTCAACCATAAGCAGTAAAAATGACAAGCACTTAGAGACCCAACCTTCATAAATACAATAAATTTTAAAAGCAGAGATCATCTTTCCAAAGCATGAATTATTTGACTTGTGATTGAAACTTGATAAAGTATCTTCGGTAGAATGTAATAAATTAGTGAGTGATGCTGGGAAGACATCTTGAGTTGTAAGCATGCTACAGATACCCATGGAGCACACAGGTGATGTGTGGGAGGCTTTTCTAATATTTGGTCTCTGGGTTTATTTTATATGCCAAATTAAATGGCTTTTAAACTAACAAAATAATAAATATAATAAAGTAAAGAAGATATCTTTCTGGTACTACTTTATTTACTTGTGTGATTTCAGATCACTAGAGTGGAGCAATGTTCAGGTTGCTTGCAATCTTATAATCTTGTATTCTCTCAGCTGTATTTTTTTCTTTAAAAAACAATTTTCAACTTTGGTAAAAGTTCTGCGTTTTTAATAGTAGAAATCTGAATGCCAAGGAAACAATTTGCCATACAACCTCTGTGATGTTAACTCAATTCATTGGGAATATTTCTAAGCTAAAATGTATTGTTTAAGCACTCATTTCATTTGTTTAAAGAAAAACTTACAAAAAAGTAGACTTAGATTTGTTTTCATTACAGTCTCTTCTAACAAATTCTAATAGATTTCTTTTTAAGAAAATGAAGGGAAGATGCATTCCATAAAGCAGGTGCTACATGAGAGTAGGAAGAGAAGGCACAGAGACAAAGCCAGCATGCTTCTTAGATCCTGCTAAATAATCTTGCTTTACAAAACAACCTGGAGATATCTGATGAGATAGCCAGAACTGCAGAGAAATGGTCCCAGAAATAACCTGGTTCTAGCACCTTAATTTAGATCTGGAAGCCCACTGGGAGCCAATGGAATATGTGAAGCAATATGCTATATTAGTTAGGCATAGCATGGTGCACCCAAAGCTGCTCACACATCTGCATTCCAGAATAGCTGCAGTTTCTGGATGTTCTTTAAAGAAGGTCATGAGTAGAGTACATTACAATAATCAAGGTGGGATGCAACTAAGACATAGTGACTGTGAGCAGAATTTCCTGTTCCCCAAAAATGATGTAGACTTACTGTACATAGCCATGTAAGATGAATTAGTGCAAAGGACCTATTCTCTATGCTTGCCCTTTGCTCTTGTGCAGAACTGCAAATCCAGAAGGAACTCCCTTAAAACCCATGCCATTCAGTCTTGCTAAAGTTGAGCTGAAGCTTGTTCTTCCCCATCCAGACATTTATAGCCTCCAGACATTGGAAAAAAGTGATGGCATCACTTGGATAATGAAGGGCAGAATATAGACAAGTGCATTAGTATGTGAAGGCATTTAAGCCCATGTCTGTAAAGGACCCTATTCAGCAGCTTCATGTAGATGTTAAATAGGAGTGAGGTGGAAGTGGAATTTTGAAGGTGGAGATCCCAGAGTGCAGAGATCTGAAACTACAGTAGTATCACAAATTCCTTAAGGCGGTCCAGAAGGGTACCATAATGAATGATACTGAAAACTGCTGAGAGGTCAAGGATACATGCAGAGTTTCCATCCTGAGATTGCCAGAGTCCATACACATGCATCATCAGTGCCATTTGGTACTATAGCCTGGCCTTGAACTTGATTGAAAAGAATCTAGATAATTTAGAAACTGCAAGTCCACTACCCTACTTAACAACTTTCCCTAAAAGGAAAGTTTGGAAATCAAATGAAAACTGTTCAGTTCAATAAGATTCAACAATGGCTGAATTAGCAGGATCCAGCTATATGTCATCTTCCAAGAGGCTTTAGCCAGCCAGGTAGGAGGGGGATCTAATGTACTGTACTTAAAGGCCCAAGAACCTTATCACCTTTATGAGGACAAATCAACTTAGATTTCTCCCAGATAATGGAATAAGATCATATCAAGGACCAGAATGGATCAAGTAAGTAGGTCCTTCCTCCCTTTGTAGCAGGGACCATGGTTTGTTTGGAATAAGGGATTAACATAAATCCCACCCCTCCAATGTCAGAGTATGTTATTACTGCCCTGGTACCAAAACCCAGATTGATTATGTGGCTTTTGCAGAGGTCAGGGCATCAATAGATCAAGTCTATAATGGATATGGGACTCCAAAGTAGCTTGTGATCAAGGGCCCAGGGAAGGCAAATTGAAGATCCCCAGAAACAAGTCTGGGAATTTTAGTGCCAATGCATTTATAATGACAAGCTTCTTAGAGAGGAAACTACCTGTGCAGGAAGTGGTTTATGACAATTTGCCGTGGCTAACTTGCCACAGCTAACTTGCCTCAGCCAACTTGCCACAGGACAACTAGCCATGGCCAACTCGCCTCAGGATAATTCATCACGGGACAAAGGGTTACATTAAAATCAAAGAAATTGTGTAATATAATCATAATAGAAAGGATGGAAAAGGAAGAACAAACAGTTCTGCATTCTAACAGTTTTGCGCCATCACAGCTCAGTGTAAAAGCAGCAATCTCATCTGTTCCTACAGGCCCACTTCATAAAAAGAGTTTCATATCAGACTATCTGTAATGTACCATTACTGCCCCACAATCACAGCTGGTGTTATGTTAAAAAAAAAGTTGGGCATATCTCTCTCTGAGTCCCACCCAATTCCCAGCCAAGTTTCAGTAATTCATATCCAGTTGGCCCACGGATTCACAATTATGGACTGGGCAAATCATATTACAAATTGATTTTAAATTAAGCAGCAACTACCAGAGGTTGCACATTGACTCTTGGGTTTAGTGGTTTGTACATGTATGTGTGCATGAATTGCATTCTATATTAGTTCTACTAATACAGAATGCAATCTATATTCTCTCCAGATGTTTTTAGAGGCTGTGGTAAATGCAGTGTGCTGTCTTTTAACTAACCTTTTTAAAGTGGGAGTTTGGAGAGAGGGAAACAATTTACCTTTATGATGGATCATCAGGAAAACCTCAGTTGAAGTGTTCCTTTTCAGATGCACTCCAGATTTTTCCTGTAAACTCTGATGGCTGGAAGAACAAAGACATATTAAAGAGTAGCAGCGATGAAATGTAGAGATAACATCAGACAGAGGGAATTTAATAGTTAATAACATTAATCTGCCCATGTAATCTACAGTGGCCTTGCATTCCAAAATATACTAGGCTCTTAAAACACAAGAATTATTAGGTTTCATTCTGTAGGCTGTATCTTTACTGTTTTAAATTAAGAAAATATGTTGTATGGCACAAACATTAAAATATAATATTAAATGTATGAAAAAATAGCTTACTTTTAAAATTAATATAACATGGAACTATATTTCTATATTTCTTTTACCATTCAATGTGGTACTCACCATTAACACCTGATATAGGTCCAGAGTGTTGCTTCTGGGAACATTACACAGAAATGACCTAGACCTACAAAGATTTTCTGTGGAAGTATAAATAATTTTTTGTTGCTTTCTCTGAAGCCCCTTTCTACTACTTTCTCTTTTTCTGTGGGAGAAGGAAAAAAAATAAAACTGTATTGTCCTTTCTTCTGGAGATTTTTATTTTATTTTAAGAACTCTCCTTGCAAGAGTCTAGATTCTGAATAAAATTTATTTCATTCTCTGTGCTAGGAGTCTAGTATTAGTAAGCATGAAACATATGTTGGTCTGATTTAATCTCTCCCTCCCTCCCTCCTAAGTCTTATGAGTTTATAAAATCATAAAAATTGAAATAAATTGGTAAACAATTTTATCAGAAAAATACCCACCAATAATTTTACATGTGTATTTTAATTACAGTGATCTCTTTACTATAACACATTCCATTGCATGGGAGAAATAGGTATCAGGATTTATATAATCAATAATTTTGCCTGTTGTTAACAAGTGCAAAGTACAGGTACATTATTCTAACTTTTAAGAATAGAGTTCCAATAGTCCTTGCCCAGGCCTACCTATAAGGGCTGATAGTATGTATCATAGTGAATACCGTGAACATGAAAACACTGGCCAAATTTTTCTGGTCTTTTCCCAGGCTTAAAAGAGCAGTTTTTGTTATTTATCACAAAAACATAATTTTCATGGTGCTATCATTTTTATCACTGCTAATGTAATGCCTTACTTGCCTGACTAATTTTTGTTTGAAGCAATATCAAGTCATAGAACAAATCCATCCACTTTCAGCAAACAAACAAGTTTGGTACAAAAGTAACCCCAATTTACAGGATCAATACCACTTGGTCACTATCATAAGGAAAGAGTAGGAAATAAACATTGTCTGAAATAGTGCAAATTTTTCCAATAATGGGAATCTAGTATTACACTATTTTATGCATAGTTTTAACATCACGTGTACAATTTACAAGTGCACAACAGTTTTCACTATTTTGTCTGTTCTGTATACATGCAAAGAAATGAATGTTTACTTTCATGAAATGTCACTAAGAAAAAATATTTCTGTAAATCAGCTTCTTTATTATTATATATAAAATATATTTTATCAGAAAGACACCGAGCAACCCAATTCAACACTCTTTTCTCCTCAATTGCAACTAAATTCTACCCTATAAAACTGATCTCTTTATTTAAGTTCTTTAATTTCAAAACTTTAGCAGTTGTGTGTGTGTATTCTAATAATCTTTTACAAGGTACATTCGTAGTTCAGAAAGAACTACTTTTTAGTCTTTTTATTACATAGTGCAGGAGACAAAACAATTTCTTGGAAGTGCTCCCTTTTGCAAAAATATTTGAGAAACACTTTTGGCAAGCTGATTGAGCTAATAACTGGGGGGGGAGTTAAACACAAACTTAGCATCTGCCCTCTTTAACTTGTCACTTTGTGACAGGTACAGCCTGATGCTCTGGATGTTTGCATCCTAACGTCTACAAAATTTTAGACAGTTAAAGTGTGATAAAAAGAGAGCAGCCTGGTTAATCCTGGCTGTCTCCTCTCTGACATTGAAGTTTTTCTCATTCTAAGCAATTTAAGTTTCTTTATGGGTAAGACTATAAAGTTTCCAGTAGTAGTACATGTCTCAAAAACAAAGTATTTCCTGTAGGATATTTAATTTTCATGAACGTCATTAGAATTTCTGATGAAGCATTTTCTGCCCTTTTATCCTTCAGTGAACATTTTCATTGACAGTGGATGTTAAGTTTCAAAATAAACATGAAACACAGCATAAATAAGACTAAGATTGTGAATAAGATTGATGTTGTAATTGCTATTGCTTCTGCTAAATTAAATAAAATATATGTTCATGCTCTAGGAAGAGTTAGAATCAAATTTATGTGTGCTTTTCCCCATGTATAAACAGAAATGCTGGACAAACTGTTCAATTGAGTACTTTGCAATGCAAGCAAAGAGCTCTTTCAAGGCACCATTTTTCTTTGAGATGTTTAAAACCCTTTCCTGGTTTTCTGATCATGAATGTCTAGGACCAGCTTAGGAACAGATCATCATGGAGCAAATCTATGGGGCTGCCAAGAGTAGACATTGACTTATGCTAGAGAGAATTGCAACCATTAAAATGAACTTCTTGCCAGGAATACTATTTCTCTTTCAAACTATTCCAATTAAGTTAGACAATTTTTTTTATGAATTAAATAAAATTACTATGACATTTTTTTAGTTAGGGAAGAAAGCAAGAATAAAACTAAGCTCATTACAAGATAATAGATGCAGAGGTGGATTTGGACTCCCCGCCTGCGAACTATATTATAAAACAGCAGTCTTAACATGGATTAAAGAATGGACCAATCTGAGAAATAAAAGAATTTTAACCCTAGAAGGGCATGATCTGGAGGCGGGGTGGCATGCCTTCATGTGGAACCTTAGAAATAAGAGTTATACACACTTTAATAGGCACGTAATCAGAAGCTCACTATTGAAAGTGTTGAAAGAGATTAAACATAAACATTATATGAAGATTCCAGGGTGGGTATCTGTCATGGAGGCAGTGATCCACCCCAATGCTTTAGAAACAGGAAGAAAGATTAGATATTACGATGTCTTAAATTCTCAAGGAGGATTAAAGACAAACCAAGAACTTAGAGAGCAAGGGATGAAAATAGAGTGGTGGCCTTATATGCAACTGAAGACGAGGTACAAAAAAGACATAGAAGAATTCAGAATTGAGGGAAAACCGAACCAATTAGATAAAATATTAGAGGGAATGGATGAAAAATTAATTTCTAAAATGTATAATTATCCATTAGAATTTGAAATGGTGGAAGAATTAGTTAAAGGCCCAATGATTGCATGGGCAAGGAATGTAGGGCACAACGTTAATCTGGAAGACTGGAAAAAAGTTTTGAAACAAAATTACAAAATAACAAAAGCGCCTGTCTATAAAGAAAATCAATATAAAATGTGTTACTGGTGGTACCTGGCACCCTCAAGATTAGTGAATGTATACCTAAACTTAAGTCCGACTTGCTGGAAATGTAAGCAAGCAAGAAGTACCTTCTTCCACATTTGTTGGCTTTGCCCAAAAATTAAAAAATACTGGAAAAAATTAGAATTTGGATAAAAGAAATTACAAATATCCAACTAGAACTTAAGGCCAAAATATTTTTGTTGGGAATGTTAAAAGGGGACTACGCAAAAGAAATAAAATATTTAATTCTCCATATAATTATGGCAGCAAGAATTGCATTGGCACAATGCTGGAAGGGTGACCAAATGCCAAGAAATAATTTGATTATTCAGAAAGTTCTTGACTGCACTGAAATGGACCTACTTACACAAAAAATTAGGGATAAGGAAGACTCAAGACATAGTACAGCTTGTGAAAAATAGTATAAGTGGATTAAAGATAAAAACTAGGGAGTTAAAAGATAAGAATTTGAAAAATGAAGTGGTTATATTAAGTGCATTTACCAAAAATGAACTGAATATTAGTAAAAAAAATTTCAATAAAAGATCACACCATTTTAGTTGTTTAGAAACTTATACATTTTATTTTTATGTTTATTTGTTATGTAATTGTATGTTGATTTTGTTTGTAATGAAAGGTTATATTCTATGTATTGTACATATTTTTCTTTTTAATCTTAATAAAGTTTATTTTTCAAAAATGAGTAGACATTGACTTGATACCACATAATCAATCAAAGTCTATCACCAGAAGACATTTCTTCTGGGATTTACTCTGTAGTGAAGTACATATGCTCAAAAGACTGAGAACAGGCCTCCAGGTGTCCCCTCTGAATTGTTAGTAAAGCCCTAATAAACAGAGCACAAGGGAGAAGTATACAATTTAGTGTTTAGTGTTTCATACAGATTGTCCTAGCTCTTCCCTTACCTCTTTGATGATTTTCTTGTCTACTCCAGGACCATGAAATTGCTACTATCTTGGTTGCCTGTAAATTGTGCATGTAGGTAGAAAACACATGGCTCCTTCAGTTTTTATGTTTACTTCCTGTCATTTTAATCTTGCCATGTTTGCTGATATTTACCTTAATATTTGTTAATTAAATATTAAATAGGGAAATTAATATTACCTTAACCTTAATATTTGATTTAACAAAGTTTTATTGATTGCTTCATGTGATTATTGTGATATGAGGGGGTCCTTGGTGCTCTCTGAGATTGCTTGTTTTCTTGCAGAGAAATTAGGTAATGTCATCAGTGGTAGAACTGGCACTGATAATGATGCTTAGTGTGGGTAATGAAACATCTGCAAGAAAATAAGCAAGCTCAGAGACCACCAAGGACCTGTCATATCAACCCTGATCTACAAATATTATCCTTCATTATTGTGATCCTTTACCGACAGTTTTTCCATTTTCTACTTTTACTATTTCTATTAATACTGTAGTTTGAGTTATTTTAAATCTTCCTCTTTTCTTTTGTTTTTCTATGCACTACATTCCTGCACAGCCTATTATTTAGAGCTATGTCTTTATAAAGTTTAATTCTGACTTTTTTGGCACTGCAGTGTTGTACTTACTTCTCTACATTATTAACAGATACAGCCAATAAAGGATGTTTGTTCTTGGCACTTTTGGTGATTCCTTTTATTCCAATAGCAAATTCAAAGTTAAAGTCAAATTCCACAGCTTTGAAATTCACTCCCCCTACTCAGTGAATGATGGATGACATTTTAGTGTTTAAATCAAACTGTAAACATGCTGTAAGTCCTTCCTGCTAAAGAATTCCATCTTATGGAACCTAGGAGATGAGCCATTTCTGCCATAGCACCTACCTGTTTGAACATCATCAGCCCTGAGGTGAGGTTAACACCAATTCCTATAGCCTTTCAGAATGCTCTTAAAATATGTATTTTCTTCAGAACTGGGGATATCCTGACAGCAGGGAGCCCCTTTGGCGGCTGAATCATAAACTTCCCGATTGTGATCCTCTCACAAGTTATGTCAGCATTCCGGCAGTTACCTCCATTTAAATCATGAATCATGAGCCAGACTTCCAAATTAAATTGTTTTAATTGGTTTTATAATACAGGTAGTCCTCGACTTACAACTGTAATTGGACCCAGAATTTCTATCGTATGTCATAGGATGATTAGCTTCCTGAAGTAACGTGGTATGTCATGCTTTAAAGGTAATAACTAGCACCTTGAACTGCACTCAGAAGGAAATTGGTAGCCAGTGCAGCTTGTGCAGCAGTGATGTAGCATGTAACCCTAGGGACCACAAGAACTCACTCTGCCCCAGTTGAAGTTTCCAAATGCCCTTTCAGAGTAGCCCCACATAGAGTGCATTGCAATATACCCAGGCATGAGATGACCAAAGCTTGAATGATTGAGCACAGGGACTCCCAGTTCAGGAAAGACTGCAACCAGCACATAAGGCAAAGTTGTGCAAAGGTTCTCCTAGCTGCAACTGACACTTGTTCTTGGGAGTCCAAGAGAACCCCCAAGTTGCAGATCAGGTTTGTTTGGAGTAGCACAACTCCATCCAGAACTAAGTTGGTTAAACTCCCAGATCTTGAAACTCTGTCCACACAAAACCATTTGGTCTTGCCAAGTCTGTTGTCCACCATCCAAGCCTTCACAGCCTTTTTAAAAACTATTATCTCCTTAAAATTTTAAAATTGATAGGCTAAATAGTTGGTTCTTGTTGCCTTATTTCTAATCTTATAAGCATTTCCTAAAAACCTGTAATTTCCTATTACAAGTCAAAAATGATTATTTTTTACAGTTATTTGCTATCTGTCAAAAATGGGGTTCTATTTTCCAAAATGCTATAATCTCAAAAAATAAAACACAGCACATTGCAGCTCTTTGCGTTTCTTAATTACTTTAACCTTACCAACTTCAAAGACAATAAAAACTCCAGTCTACATTTATCTATTTTCATGTGAAAATTAGTAGATAGTATGTATTTCCATGGGAATTTCTTTGGTTTAATAATTTCATTTCTAGACAAATTGTCTGAAGTCAGTTTTCTTTTTACAGTTGTCAAATTGCTGTCAAATTAAGCTATTTTATTCCTATGTTCATTCATATCTTGTGCCATTCTTAGACTGTCTGCTTCGTATCTTAATAGAACTAATGATTGAACTTCAAAATTCTGTCATCCTTCCCCAAAGACAGTCACACCCTCTTGTTCTTTAAGTGGTTAGGAAATAGCTGTGTTTCTTCCAAACTTATTCAGGGTTAGTGGTTTTAGAATGGAATGCTGTCTCAGTAACAGAAATCAAAAAATGTAGCAGCCGTAACTATAATGTAATTTTGTAATATTTCACTCAAGAGCTTTTAAAATGTCTCTAAAATTCTAATTTTTAGGCTGCCGGAGAGAAAAGGAGGAGAAATTAACATCTGGGAAATCCCCAACATCTCTTGGGTTTGCACAATCATTTGTGATAGTCACTTTCTACCTTTTAAGTAATTTTGTATGCTTTAATAAAACAGATAAGTTGGAATTAAGTGGTATCTGCCTAACAAGGCTTTATTTATTTTTGAAAATATCAAAGGATTTCATTTTAATGAGGGAATATAGACATAAGTGGTATCCAGTTTTGTAGCATTTTTCTTGGTGTAAATTTTCATACAAAGGTGACATATTCTGGATTTTTTTTGAAGCAGCAACATGATCAAAGGAATACATTTCTACATGCCATTGAAGTCTTGCTACAAAGTAAAGTAGCCTAAGGTTACTATCTGCTTTATAAGCATTCCTTAAAGACAGGTTGGATTTTGGGGTTAAATGAATATTTTAGAGTTCAGTACATTTTCTGCATTAGGATTCAATAGAAACACATTCGCAAATATTTCTATTCAGTATTGAACTGAGTCTTAGAGAGTCCTTTTGCAAAAGTAACCTTCAATCATAGCCACCAAGAATAGTTCAGTATGGAAATATAATTGTTTTATTTATTTATTCGTTTCCTGCTTTATTTATTCTCCATCCTCCTATTTTTCCCACACCAATTCTCCAAGGTGGATTGGACTGAGAAAAAGCTGAGGGGTTTGTGGGGACTGGCCCAAAATTACTTAGCCAGCTTTCATCTTTAAGGCAGGACTAGAACTCACAGCTGTAATTACACATGATGAATAAAAGCTACTTCTTGAAAATACAGTATGGTCTCTTTCCCTCTCTGTCCCTCTCTTTTGAAAGCTTATTGATGATTGTAAATATTTAAATATTCTGCATTTTCTCTGGTTAAAGAAAAGAATAAAGTTGCTAAGTTATATTCTTTCTTGGACAGTGATTGGTCTTTTTCATATGTGGATTCAACTAAATTACAGTAAAGTGCAAGGCAAGGTGAAATTGTATGCTAGCTGGGGGAACAGATAAAACCTACTGAAAATTAATTGCAGCTGTGAAAGTTATTGATAATATCATGCTTACTTCTTAGCAGTCTTTTGGTAAACCACATTATTCATTACCAGATGTGTCATGCTATTTCTTCAAGGTAAATCATCTGTTTGATTCTTGTCACATATTTTATCCATTAAAATGGTTAAATAGGTGTTTTCCAACTGGTATACCAGTTTGTAGTATTCAGAGAAATAAAAGTGTGTTGTCTTGTTATCTGAGCAAAACAGTAAATGTTGTATTGAATAACAGCTGCTAAAATGTTAGCAGTTAAACTTTTACGTTTTTATGGACTGATTTAAGTTTCCATCTTTAACATACTAACACACACATTTCCCTAACACACATATATATAAATTTATGTGTGTGTGTGTTATATAGAGAACAAGAGAATGGCAAAACCCTCCTCCCATATGTAAAAGGCACAACAGACAAAATCAGCAAGATCCTCCAAAAACACAACATTAAGACAGCATTCTGCACAAACAGAAAAATATCCACCATCCTAAGAAACCCTAAAGATAGAATTGAGTGAGAAAACCAAGGAGTATACGAAATCCCTTGCACCGTCTGCACCGCCACATACATCGGGCAAACCAACAGAAGAATTAGTGCACGTATTGAAGAACACAAGAACTCAGTCAAAAAAGAACTGACCTCTTCCCTGGTCCAACACCTCAAAGCCATAGGACATGAAATTGATTTTAAAAATACCAGAACCATTGCCAAAACCAAACACTTCAACAACAGTATAATCAGAGAAGCCATAGAGATAGAAAAACGCCCACACAGCATGAATAAAAGAGATGATACCTCCCATCTACCAGCCATTTGGAAACCTGCCCTCACTAACAAACAAATACCTAACATGAAGAATGACACCAGACCCACACCCACAAGAGCCACACAAGATGCTACCACCACAGCCAAGTCACCACCTGAACAGAACACACTCCCAGCCAATCAGAACACAGCCAAGCCCCCACCCAGTCAAGTCGCACCCCCACTGGCAGTTAAAAAGAAAAAACAGCTGCAAGCTCACATTACTCTGAGAAGCACAAAACTGAAGACAAAAGCCTGAAGATGACGAATGAGATTTCGTCGAAACATCGCCAAAATACTTCCGATTTTACGTGGGAGAAAACCCGAATAACCAAAGATCCACATACAAATACCCACGAAAACCTCAGAAAACAAGTATATAAATGTATGTATGTATGTGTATATATATGTGTGTGTGTGTGTGTGTGTGTGTGTTTTTAAGTTTTCGCGGGTACTTACATGTATGCTGTTCAGCTTCCTTCAGGTATTATCCCACGTCATTATAGTTGTGCTTTTAAAGTTGTAGCAACATTTCGGCAGAATCTCATCTGCCATCATCAGGCTTCTGTCTTGAGTTTGTCTGTGGGTCAGGCAATCACAGCCGTTAGTTTTAAATTTGAGGCTAGCCTATTGTTGTGCCAGGATGGTTTTTTTCTTCATCCTGATTGGTTGGGATTCTTGGTCTGTGTTTATTGGTCTTGGAGTTTGTTTGATTGGTGTTTGTGGTTTCTTCTGTCTGTTTTGTGGGTTTGATTGGCTGGCAACACTGTGCTTCTGTATTGGAGGCTTCCAGTGCAGCTTGGCTTCGAGTAAAAGGACAGCTATCATCTATTAGGAAGCTAGGTTTCATCTGGGTGCATGGTTGGTTGCTGCAACCAACCAGGTTGGTTTACAACTTTGTTTTTTACAACCAACTTTTGTTGATTGCACAACGTTGCTACAACTTTAAAAGCACAACTACAATGACAAAGGATAATACCCGAAAGAAGCTGAACAGCATACATGTAAGTACCCGCAAAAACTTAAGAAAACAAATACCAGACCTCTACGGGGAGGAAATAAATAGCCAGACCAAAATCTATGAGAAGCTGGAAGTTAAAACAGCAGGAATATTATGTGACCTGTAGAGACAACAATGCAACACCACCCTGCTTTAAATTAACATTTCATCACAGAACAGCAGATACTAAACGTATCCTGAAAAGAACTGAAATGGCTCTACTCAGGAACGAGCTCCACAGTAAGAGATTCCAATTGGATCAGTTAAACAAAGATTTGCTAGCACTACACCTGAAATTGAGCAGCAAAATCCACCCTTTACTTTGGGATAAGATAAAACAACTTACAACTTGGAGAGCTGAAACTGAAACCACTTACAAAAATGAAAAACTCTTGAAGAAACTAATGAAATTAGAACATGACAACAAAGCCCCCAACAACTCACAACAACACCTGAAACAATTAGTATATAACGTTTCCAACAGAGAACTCACCAAAACAGAAACACATGTCCTAACCAAAGGATTCAATTATGCTATAGCACCCAAAAAAATCCCCACAGAATCCATCATATGTGCAGTAGAATCCAGCCTAACCAAATTAAATACAGATGAAGCTGACAGAATAAGACACCAGGTTACCAACATCCTATGCACAAGCAAACCACCCAAAAACAACTTGCAAAAAGATGAATTCAAAGTGCTACAAACCTTGAAAAATGATAACAGCATAATCATACTCCCAGCAGATAAAGGGAATGCCACAGTAGTAATGGATAGAAAAGACTACGAAACAAATTTGACAGACTTACTCCAAGACTCCACAAAGAAACCTATAAACACAGACCGAACCACATATCTGGAAAAATTAACCAAGAAGAAAATTATAACCAGCCTCATAAGCAAAGAAATCCAACAGACGATCATCCCAAGAGAAAAATCTTCCAGATGCCCCAAACTATACAGCGTCACTAAAATACACAAAGAAGGCATACCTCTCAGACCCATAGTCAGCTCCACAGGAGCACCACTACAAAACCTAGCTAAACACTTAGCAAAACAACTACAGCCCCATGTTGAAACCGCAGCTTCATATGTACAAAACTCATACCACTTCTTAGAAATGATCAAAGACCTACACGTGGAACAAGAAGATCTGCTTGTAAGTTTCGATGTGGTTTCACTATTCACTCAAGTCCCGATAAAAGAAACTTTTGAAATCATCAAAAATAAATACCAACCAGCTAAAGACCTCATGGAACTAGCAGAATACTGCCTAACCAACACATATTTCATATAGAAAGGACAAAGATACAAGCAAATTGAAGGAGCCCCTATGGGATCACCACTGTCACCCGTCATTGCAAACCTGTTCATGGTAGAATTTGAATTCATGGCTAATGCCACCCACAAACCCAAACTATGGCTAAGATACATCGATGACACATTTGTGATTTGGCCCCATGGAAAAGAAAACCTGAACAATTTCCTAACACACCTAAACAGCACATACCCCAAAATCAAGTTCACCATGGAAA
Source organism: Laticauda colubrina (assembly GCA_015471245.1). Taxonomy (NCBI): domain Eukaryota; kingdom Metazoa; phylum Chordata; class Lepidosauria; order Squamata; family Elapidae; genus Laticauda; species Laticauda colubrina. The sequence continues at coordinate 113,694,015 of BLBF01000003.1, read as the reverse complement.
TGGAAATAAACAAACAACTACCATTCCTAGATGTACTAATCTACAAAAGAACAGATGGCACACTAAGACACACCATATACCAGAAGAAAACACACACCAAACGCAACCTGAACGCCCTATCCCACCACCACCTAGCATAGATAAACTCCATGGCCAAAACACTAATCACCAGAATTAAACGCCTGGCAGACAAGACACACATAAAGACTGAACTGTGCACCCTGACTAAAGTACTGACAGCCAACGGCTTCCACAAAAACAAAATCACTAGCTTGATCCACAAAAACACACTAAGACATAATAGAGACCTAGAAGATCAACAGACCTATGGAACAGCTGTCCTGCCCTACATAAGAGGTACTACAGACAAAATCAGTAAGATACTACACAGGCATCACATCAAGACTGCCTTCAAAACAGACAAAAATATAGCAGCCATCCTTAAAAACCCCAAAGACAAAATTGACCTGGAAAACCAAGACATATACGAAGTTCCCTGTGCATCATGCCCGGCCACATACATTAGACAGACCAATAGAAGAATAAGTACCCGCCTGGATGAACACAAAAATGCAGTAAAAAAGCTGGAACACACCTCCTCACTAGTCCAACACATGAAAGCCACAGGTCACAGCATCAACTTCAGTGGCACTAAAACCCTGGCCACTATAGAAAACTCCAGCCACAGAATCATCAGAGAAGCCATAGAGATTGAAAAAAGACCTGACAGCATGAATAGAAGAGATGATTCCACCAGACTGTCAATCATTTGGAAGCCTGCACTCTCAAATAGAAAGATCTCCATGCCACAAGCCAGGCAAACACCTGGGCAAAAACAGACTCCCTCTGATAGCTCCAACCTAACCCCCCCACCAGGCACCCAGGTGAAACCCAGCTTGCTAATGAATAGCAGCTTGCTAATGAAGAGCAACCGTCCGTTCACACGGAGCCAAGCTGCACTAAAAGCCTCCAACACAAGAACAGACTGTTGCCAGCCAATCAAAGCCACAAAACAGACAGAAGAAACCAGGAACACCAATCAATCAAACTCCAAGTCCAATGAACACAGGTCCAGGCTCCCAACCAATCAGAATGGACCAGCCTCAAATTTGAAACCAGGAACTAACTCTATACAGAAGCCTGAGGATGGCAGATGAGATTCTGCTGAAACGTTGCTACAACTTTAACAGAACTACAATGACGTGGGATAATACCCGAAGGAAGCTAAACAGCATATATATATATGTATGTATGTATGTATGTATGTATGTATGTATGTATGTATATATATATATATATATATATATATATATATATGTATGTATGTATGTATGTATGTATGTATGTATGTATGTATATATATATGTGTGTGTGTGTGTGTGTGTGTGTATTGTTTATGTAAGTGATTTTTATGTATAATATTAAATAGTAAAGTTTATTCAGAAAATAACTGTACTTTAAATGATTAATGATTAATCATTAATAAATTATTTTATTACATTTCAATTTGTGATATAACTTGAGCTATTATCTGCCAGACTTTTAAAGCTGCCAATTTTATCCTTATCAAGAAAAATATCAAAAATATCAAAAAAGACAGGTAAAATCTGACTTTAACATGAATATAGAAGCATTACAATTAATTGTTACATTCTGACTGTTGACTTCCTGTGTATATAATTAAACCCCCCAAAAAAACACACAGGAAAAAAATTCGGATTTTTATTCTCCACTGCAAGAAACAGATACTGAAAGGAATTTTTTGCCAAAATGTGAGAAAAATGTGAAAATTAAAATAAATTTTCCTTGCATGTAAAACATTGCCTAATCAATCTCATTTTCTGAATCTGAAATATGATTATTATAAGCAGAACGTCTGATTCCCTCCCCCCTAATTTTTAATGATTTTCAAAATCTGAAACATGGCTTACATTAAGGAAGGTTTTTTGTACAATTTAGCATACATTTATTCACAAACTTAGTGTTTGGATAATCTTTTGCTGTTGTTATTTTGTTTTCATGGATTTGGCTCAATGTAAATTTGGCTAAATTTGTTTTGTCCCTGCTAGTTCCCTTGAGTGTTAGAAGAATGTCTTGTTTACTTAAAAATGAAATTAAAGGAAGGGAAATATTTGGCAATCATGAAAAAAAAGTAGGAGTAGAGTAGTGTACTCTATAATTAGGGATAATGATCTACAAAGAATAAACTGGAAGACTGTACTAGGAACTTTTTCTGCTAGTTCTATAGCATTTAACAGATTGGGGAAGGCAGCCTCTTAGGTATCCATGATTTTCCATTTTGATCTGTATTTTGTTTATGGTGGAAGAGGAAACAAAGGAGTACTTTGTTTATGCTCTTGAACCAATGGTACTTTCTAAGATAGATGTTTCGTAGAAAAACAGAATTAGAACAGATAAAAGCAAAAAGAATAAAGAATCATTCATTTATTCTGAAACAGGACTTAACATAAAGTCCAGTATTACTTCTCAATACCAGAGTCTGTACTGAATATGAATTGTCATTTAAGGAGAAGAGAATGAAACTTCTAAACTAAATATATAATTATATTTATATATATTTATAACTATATAATTAAAAACAACAAACCTTTTCCACCCGAGTTTTACCGATAGCATCTGGCTTGCAGTATATACTTTTACAATATATACTGTTGACTGAGAAAATATTTGAACAAAATTTTGAAACCTTTTGGTTTTTTTTTTCAACTTGGTACCTAGTAAACCTCATATGAATACATTCAAACATTTATTTGTACACTGTCCCCTTTCTATCTCTTAATGCTTTCTTAACCTTGTATTTTCCTGAGCATGCACAATTATTATGAACATGCAGGGAAAAAGTGTCTCCCACATAAAATTGTTTCAACTGTATTGCTTACTATTATGTTATTATTTGCATGAAGTAAGTCTTACTAAAATCTCATAATGACATTTTTATAAAGAAAGCATAGTTTAATAAAATGTCCAAATATATGCCATATGCATATATATGCAAAGTTAATATGAGCAACAGCTAAATGTCACATTAAGCAATGTACCTGTTCTGTTTACTCACTAGAAATGTAACTATAACAGAGTTTGAATTATATTAAAAAACAAATCAAAAGTCAGTGATGATGTCAATCATTTTTTTAATAATGGAATTATACAAGTTGTCTGATTTCCTTAGCAATTATATATTCTTTGCTGCCATTTTGTCAAACATTCAATTTCAGATCCTTTATATCAGTGGTCCCCAACCTTTACAATTTGACAGTCCAACGAGGGGGGATCTGGGCCGTGTGAGTGGCGGGCTGGCATGCAGATGCACAGCTTGACTTGTGCAAGCAGTGGATTGATGCATGCAAGGACTTTCCAGTCCACTGGTCATGAAAATTGAATTGCCCACACACGTGGTCTCCGGCCAGCCACTCACCTGGCCTAATTCCGGATAAGCCACGGCCCAATATTAGGCCGTGGCCCAGTGGTTAGGAATCCCTGCTTTATATTAAAAAAAATTATAGATGATTGTAGTCAGTTGCTGTAATTTCCTAGGTGTGTGTGTGTATGTGTGTGCGTGTGTGTGTGTGTGTGTTTAGTTTGATATAGATTACAACTATAATATATATAGTTCAGCTTTGCAGAATCAACATTATTCTTTTGCTGTTCCTGTGATTTCATCACTGGAATCTGATGCAAAAGGGATATCTAGCATTTAAGAATCCTAAATAGAAGCATTTATTATGAACACTAGCAAACAGTGGCAGTTGTTTTCACTAAAAATGTGCTCTTATTATTCTAGTTTTTTTTCTTTTACAGCAGTATCATTTGGAGTAGAACTGAGTTATTTGCTGCTTCAATGGCTTTATTGTTGCCATTTATCCATGTACCACTATAATCCTTATAGATTCTAGACAGGATACCAGTAATAACAGCTTAAAATAACAATAATCAATAATACAGTTAGTTTACTCATTAATACTAATAATAGACATAGATACCAATGGATCCACAGTTAGTCCCTGAAGACTTTCTGGGACATCCAGGTTTTTACCAACTTCCAAAAGGCTATGATAGTAAAGCAATCCTTGATTTAGGGTGCAGACAGTTCTAAAAACAGAAGACTGCTACAGACAACAATTTCCTTTCACCCACTCCCACTGCACCTCTTGCTAAATGTGCACTATTAATAGGTGATCTTTAGTTGTCTTGATTAGGTGGGCAGAATCTGTCAGGAGAAAGCAATCTCTACACAGTTTTAAAGTTAATGATCAGCACCTTAAATTGCACTTAAAAACATGCCGATGGCCAATGCAGCTCCCAGAGTAATGGAATGATGTAGTAGAAGCAAGTGGGCTTTCTGCTACCTAAATTGTTGAGTTTTGGGAAATAGCCCATATAATAAAATTATATCAAGAATATGAATGATTGTACTTAATAGATCCTGTTTTTCAGGTAACTTTACAAGTGGTTGAAGCTGAACTAAAGGTCTTCTAGCCATAGCTTTCACCTGCTTATTAAACTATAAAGCCCATGTCACACTGAACCAACGGATGGAAAGAGGATGTAAAACAGACAAAAAAACTTGCCATCCGTTGGAAAACGCGATGTACTCACTGCCTCCATTTTGCTTCCTCTCTATCCGTCCAGCATCGGTTTGTTGACATTTCATCCGCTCCGAAAGTTTTGGGCTGCTCAAAACTTTTGAGCGGAAAATGTATCCAGTTTGTCTGTTCTGCATCTGCTATGCATCCACCAGGCATCCGTTATGCATCCGCTATATCCACTAGGCATCCGCTACGCATCCGCGCAACTCCATCCGCCCGGACGTAGGGAGGAAGCGGAATGGACGCAGAACGGATGCAGAACGGATGCCTAGCGGATGCAGCACGGAAACAAAGCGTTTAAAACGGAAAAAACGTTCACAGAGGGGACCTATCTTGGATATTAAGGATGCCTAGAGGATGCCTAGCGGAAAACCTATATTTCCTATAAAAAGGGGGAGCAACTCATCTGCATCTCACTTTCAGAACAGCAGCCCAGCGGTGCAGACCTCTGCAGCCTTCATCTGGCTCTTCCTCTTCCACAGCATCCAGTCATGTCCACCGTGGATTGTAACAAAGTCCTTTCTGCAGCCACCATCGTTCTGCAACAGTGCGAAGCCATCTGTAGCTCTGTGAACTCTACTGCGAGAAGAAAAAGAGGCAGCCAAAAAGAGTCTGGGTCCGAAGATGGTTCACCAGAAGAGCAGAGTACGGACTGTACAACAAGCTGATGGTGGAGCTCAGGAACGAAGACACTCGGGCATTCCAGAACTTCATGAGGATGCCTCCAGCCATGTTTGACGAAGTTGTGCAGTGGCTGACACCCAGGTTGACCAAGGTAAACACCAGCTTCCAGCCCAGCCTGGAACCTGGGCTCAAGGTGGCACTCACTCTGCGCCACCTGGCCTCAGAGACCACCTACAGGAGCATGCAGTACAGCTGGAGGGTGCCACACAACACCATCAGCATTGTGGTCAGAGAAGTGGTGCAGGCCATCATCGAAGAATACAAGGAGGAGCTTCTCCAGTGCCCCTCCACTGAAGAAGGATGGAAGAAAGTTTCAGAGCAGTGGTATCAGAAGTGGAACTTCCCACACACCCTTGGAGCCATAGATGGCAAGCACGTAGCCTGCAAATCTCCAGCCAAGTCGGGGTCCACTTATTTCAACTCCAAGGGCTTCTTCAGCATCATCCTCTTCGCCATGGTCGATGCTGACTACAAGTTCATGTACATCAATGCTTCAGGCAACGGCTCATCTTCAGATACCCAGGTATACAACGCCAGTCACCTCAAGGAGGAGCTGGAACGCAACCTCATTGTGGGCTTCCCAGATCCAGAACCCCTGCCCAACAACACGCAAGATGTGCCCTACTTCATCATGGGGGATGACGCCTTCTCCCTCACAACCTACCTCATGAAGCCATACACTTCCAGACTCCTGACCCGTGAAGAGAGGATCTTCAACTACAGGCTGTCCAGGGCAAGGTGGGTGGTGGAGAACGCCTTTGGCATCCTGGCCAACAGGTTCCAGGTACTTACCACCATGCAGCATTGCCCAGAGACCATGAGGAGGATCATGGAAGCTTGCTGCATCCTGCACAATCTCATGCGCACCCGCTACCCAGTCTTGCAGAACAGGCTTGTGGACCTCTAACAAGGCAATGGGGACATGGAGCCTGGTGAATGGAGGCAAGGGCAAAACCTGATCGACACTGAGGATGTGCAAGGCCCCAACAGAGCGTCACATGAACTGAAGAAGCAGCGCAACCTCCTGAGACACTGGTGCAACTCCCCAGCTGGAGCAGTGGAGTGGCAAGACAGGATGATAGATGATTAATGGATGCTTCCTTCAGCCTGTCTCATCACACGGATGAGATTGGGCCATGTATGTTTGGTTGGCCTACAATGAACAGGGCGTTTAATAAAGAGTTGTGTTTATGTTGACATGTGTGGATAATTATTACATTATTATTGATAATAAAGGGCCATAGGTGTGGCACCTGGGAGGGTGGACCATACAGTCCCACTATGCTTGCACTGGAGGTTTATCTATCCCACAGCTATTACCCATCCCACAAGTATCCCTGCCCATCCCACAGCTATCTCAACCCATCCCACAGCTATCTTAACCCATCCCACAAGCATGCAAAGGCTTAAACCATTTCTAAAAGTTTCCAGCAAGACTTTATTAAAAAAAAGAAATGAAACAAGTGTGTGAATCAAAAATAGACTTTATTAACAACAAGCTATAAAACAAAAATGAATCTCTTTCACGCCTCTTGGTCGCTCAGTCTCAGGGGTGAAGGGTCCAGGTGCTGTGGAGGTGGCTGGTGCTGGAGTGCTTTTCATCAGCTCCTTCAGAAGCAGAAGCAGCAGAAGCCCCAGCCCCAGAAGAGCGAGCCCGTGCTGCAGAAGCCCCAGCAGAACCAGAGTGAGGGCCAGGGGGCGGGATGGTAGCCCTGTCCCTCTTGCAAGGGCTGGCAGCAGATGGTTGAGGCTTGCTGTGCTTCCACATTGTTGTGGGGTTGCTGGCTGGCAGGGAGGCTGGCAGGAAGGCTGGCAGGAAGGCTGGCAGGCAGGGAGGCACCAAGGCTGGCATGCAGGCAGACAGCAAGGCTGGCAGAAAGGCTGGCACCAAGGCAGGCACCAAGGCTTGCAGGGAGGCAGGCACCAAGGCTGGCAGGAAGGCTGGCAGGCAGGCAGCCACCAAGGCTGGCAGGCAGACATGAGCCAAGGCTGGCAGGGAGGCAGGCAGCAAGGCTGGCAGGCAGACTGGCTGGCAGCAAGGCTTGCAGGCAGGCTGGCACCAAGGCTGGCAGCAAGGCTTGCAGGCAGACATGCAGGCAGGGCAGGCAAGGCAGCCAATCCGTCCGGCAGCAGGTCTTTCCTCTGAATGGCGACCTGCTTCCGAGCTGCTTCCATTATATCCGCGGGGCTGATGCAATGCATCTCCCCCGCATGTGCAATTAACGCCAGGCATCCGTTCGGCTTCCCCTGTGCATCCGCTCGGCTTCCGCTGTGCATCCGCTTCATCCGTTCGGCGTCCACTCTGCATCCGCTGTATCCGTTCCGCGTTCACTTTGCTGAGGTCCCCCGGAAGCCTAGCAGATGCGCCATCCGCTCTCATCCGCTTCCATCCGCTGGGCTTCCATTCCGCATCCGCTTTCCATCCGCCCTGCGTCCTCTCCGCGTCTGTGTTATCCGCTCCGGTTATGCAAATCTTTGCCCCTTTTGAGAGCGGATAACAGCGGATGGAACATTTTGCTCCTCCGTTGTGTCCTTTTTGCATCCGTTGGGCAGTGTGACATGGGCTTAAGTTCAAGAGAATGTCCATGTTGCAGGATAAAGATGGTACTGTCCTGGAATCTGTAGACCTCTGAATTTATATTAGTTCTATTTTGCTTGGATTGAGCTCTAGCGTGTTTTGCCTCATCCAGATCGGAACATTGGACCAGGGTTTCTACTACATTAACCACTGGTCCTGAGGTGATGAGGTATAGGTGGGTAGCACTAGCATTTTAATAACATCTCCCTCCAGATCTGATTAGTTATTAGATTTTTTTTGTTTTTGCCCTGTAATTCATGGAGAAGTTTATCGTTAGAGCCTTCTAGCTATCCTGAATAAAATTATGTTATTTAAAGATTAAATGTGCTAAGTAATGATACCTACATCCTATTCCTTTTTTGCTTCCATATCTTTAATTCCAGTCCCATAAAAGCAAGTAACCTTTTAATACTATCACATTGAAAAGTAAATGAGAAAAGAAATCCATGATCTTAACTTTTGCACTATTAATTTAATAATTTGACCCCTGAAAACTGTGTGAGGTAAAATAATTGACTTTATTAATGAGTGAAATTAAACCTGTAACAGGAATTTTCTCATCATATGACATAGTTGTGTAAAGGTTGGAAATACATAAAGCAAGAAGAGTTATAAAATACAATTTTATGTATATCATATAGTTAATTATACAAAATTATAATAAAAATTTTAATTGAACAAACATTATTTTTATTAGGTACTACTACAAAGGTTTATTTTAAAGTAAATGGTTTTATCCCCAAGGAAACTATGAAATAGAGGCATAAATCTCCTTTGTTCTAGAGCTAAGCATTTCAAATGTATTCTGTATTAGTTTGGTATCTATAGTTTAGCATGCTCAGTTTGCAATAAAGCTTGGGTATTATTACTGGTGCAATAAGCGTATGTAATTTAGCTTGAAAGCCTAGAAAAAAACTTAAATCTTTCCATATAAAGTAGGTATTTTATTCTGTCTTTTAAATGTGCTAGTTACAAGCATATTATGCATAATTATTTTATCTCTCTTTGCTCAGTTCTGTTTTAAAAATACAGCTTAACTGCTGTTATCAAGAAAGTAATTTCCTTCATCTCCCAGGTTTGTGTTATATACTTTGAAAAAACAGCTACAGTTGTCTTATACTAAAATAGCGCAAATAGAATAATCTTATAGTAATTTTACTTCCTAACAACTTCTGGAATGATTGATTAGATCAGTTAATACTTTTTGTGAAGACAATCCAGTTTTACAAAATATTTTGTTATTTTTAAGTTTTATACCATGGTTACTTTCTTTTACTTATAAAATATGGTTTAGTGGGAATGAATTCATATGTATAATGTGTTGATAGTTTCCAGGAATCTCTATGAAGTACAATGGTATATATGAGGTATTTAAAGTCATATAAACCTATTATTTAATTATTTACACTTTAATACATGGAAAAAGAAGTGATATATTCTGATCAGATTGGATTTAATCCAAAGATACACATGATAGATAACATTAAATATTTTGAATATGCTATTGATGATATAAACCAGATTTAAAAACATGGACTTTTTTTTACATATGGAGAATGCCTCTAATTGGAATGGCCTTTTTTATTTACAACTCTGAAAAATTAACTGATAAGAATTTTTCTTACATAGAAGTAGTCCTCAATTTACTGTCACTGGGTTTGTCAAAAACAGATAATGCCAGACAAATCTTATTGCATTCTTGGACAAAGTGACAAAGTTTTTAAATCTGGTTTATATCATTAATAGCATTCAAAATATTTAATGTTATCTATATGTGTATTTTTGGATTAAATCCAATCTGATCAGAATATATCACTTCTTTTTCCAAGTATTGATAAAACTGATCACAATCTACGACTTGATAAGGTAGAAAAATGTGGGTCAGGCAGCATCACCACTAGATGGATTTGTAACTGGACAACCAACTGCACTCAGTATGTAGTCCTTACTGGAACTGCATCTACATGGAGGGAAATAGGCAGTAGGATATTCCAAGTTTCTGCCTTAGGACCAGTACTTTTCAATATCTTCATCAATAATTTAGACAAGGGGATAGAAGTAGAACTCATCAAATTTGCAGATGACACCAAGTTAGCCAGTATTCCAGAAGATAGGCTCAATATCCAGAAGGATCTTGACAGACTTCAGTATTGGTCCCTACCTAACAAAATGAAATTCAGCAGAGAAAAGTAAGGTTTTACATTTCGTCAAGAGAAACCAAATGTACAGGTATAGAATAGGTGGTACCTGGCTCAATAGTAGTAATTGTGAGAGGGATCTTGGAATCCTAGTGGACAATCACTTAAATATGAGCCAGCAATGTACTGCAGCTGCCAAAAAAAGCCAACACAGTGCTAGGCTGCATTAACAGAGGAATAGAATCAGGTCACATGAAGTGTTAATACCACTTTATAATGCCTTGGTAAGACCACACTTGGAATATTGCATTCAGCTTTGGTCACAATATGTAAAAGGTGTTGAGACTCTAGAAAGAGTTCAGAAAACTACAACACAGATGATTAGGAAACTGGAGAATAAAACATATAAAGAAAGGTTGCAGGAATTGGGTACATCTAGTTTAATGAAAAAAAGAACTTAGGGTGATATGATAGCAGTCTCTATCTAAGAGACTGCTATAAAGAAAAGGTGGGTCATCCTATTCTCCAAAACATCTGAAAGCAGGACAAGAACCAATGGATGGAAATTAGTCAAGGAGAAAACGAACCTAGAACCTTGTAAGGATAAATTTCCTTAATTAATCAGTGAAACAACTTGTCTCCAGAAGTTCTAGGTGCTTCAACACTGGAAGTTTTTAAGAAGAGATTGGACAACATTTGTGTGAAATTGTATAGAGTTTCCTGCTTTAAAAGGGGTTTGGATTATAAGACCTCCAAGGTCCCTTCAAACTCTGTTATTCTGTTAAATAAAAACTATGCTTAAAGTTGGTGTTTCAGCTTAAAAGAGTACTAGTTCTTCTTTTTTTTTTTCTTCAATTAAAAGCAGAAACCAGTGAACAAATTAGCTGGGATCATCAAGTTTGGTGGGCACCCGTGGCTGCAGGGACAGTGGCAGCCATCCATATGACATAAGACATTAAAGAACTGGAAAAAAAAATGAGAAATGAAAGAAGTGAGCTAGTAGTATACCATCCCTTCTAAAGCCCATGTCACACTGGCCAACGGATGCAAAATGGACACAACGGACGAGAAAAATGTTCCATCCGTTGTTATCCGCTCTTAAAAGGGGCAAAAATTTGCATAACTGGAGCGGATAACACGGACGCGGGGAGGACGCAGGGCGGATGCAAAGTGGATGCGGAACGGAAGCCCAGTGGATGGGAGCGGATGGCGCAACCGCAGGGCTTCCGGGGGGCCTCAGCAAAGCGGACGCGGAACGGATACAGCGGATGCAGAACGGACGCCGAACGGATGAAGCGGATGCACAGCGGAAGCCTAGCGGATAAAGCGGATGCACAGCGGAAGCCTAGAGGATGCACAGCGGAAGCGGGATGGATGTCGTGCGTTAATTGCGCATGCGGGGGGGAAGTATTATGTAAGCCCCCCCGGATATAAAGGGAAGCAGCTCGCACGTGGCCAGCATTCCGAGGAAAGACCTGCTGCTGGACACTTCGAGTTCCTTGCCTGCCCTGCCAGCCTGCCTTCCAGCCAGCCTTGGTGTCTGCCTGCCTTCCTGCCAGGCTTTCTGCCAGCCTGCCTGCCAGCCTTGGTGCCTGCCAGCCTCCCTGCCAGCCAGCAACCCTACAACCATGGGGAGGAAGAGAAAGCCTCAGCAACCTGCCGCCATCCCTGGCAAGAGGGACAGGACCAACCTCCCACCCCCTGCCCCTGACTCTGATGGTGCTGGGGCTTCTGCTGAAGCTGCTCCAGGCGGTGGTGCTTCTGCTGGTGCTGGGGCTTCTGCTGTTGCTTACTCTGTTGAAGCTGCTCCTGGTCCTGCTCGACCTGCTCGTGCTCCTGGTCTTCCTCGTCCTGCTCGTGCTCCTGGTCCTGCTCGTGCTCCTGGACTTGCTGGTCCTGCTGGTGCTTACTCTACTGCTGCTGATCCTGGTCCTGGTGTTCCTGCTGCTGCTGCTGGTGGTGGTGATGATGATGATGCTGATTATGATCCTGCTGGTGAGGATGATGATGCTGATTATGATCCTGCTGGTGAGGATGATGATGATGATGATGATGATGATGATGATGATGATGATGATCCTGGTGCTGGTGCTGCTGCTGCTGCTGCTGCTGGTGGTGGTGGTGGTGTGGAGGAGCAGCCCCTACTACCTGGAAGCCCCTCTGATGAGGGCCCATCTGGTCCTGCCAAGGGGAGGAAGAGGCGTATGCGACAACGGGAGAGGAGGCAATGCTCCATTGTGGAGACGCACGAGAATGAGGTGCTGGAGTGGCTGAGAGAGAACGACTATCTGTGGCGGAAGGGACACTGGCTGTACAGGGACACCAAGCAGAAGCAGGCTGCTTGGAGAGAGGGCAGAGAGTATGGGTTACACTTCGGAGGTGCTCCTCGGCTGGTGGAAGCACATGCACACCTGGTACGGGAAGCTGCACCTGAAGAAATTTGGCCAGGCCACTGTGAATCTGACAGACAGAGAAACCTATGGCATGGCCAGGTGCAGCTTCCTGGAGGGTGAGATCCGCCACCGAGGAGCACCAGCAGCCCCTCTCACTACCCTCTCTCTCCGGCAGCCTGCTGCCACCCAGTCCTCTTCCGGCCAAGAGTCAGTCCCTGTCTCCAGGCAGGTTTCTGTGGAGCGTGCCATGGCGGAAAACCCACGGACAGGTGTGGTAAGTGTGGTGGAGTGCGTAGAGGACTCCCTGGTGCGGTGGGAGAAAGGAGACATTGAGTCCACCACAGTCCTAGCCGCATCCACCACCCCCCAGCTCCGCTTCCGCAGAAAGGCAGAGAGCCGGACAGCTGGAGGGGCAGAGCCACAATGTCCTGCTGGAGATCAGGGACACCATCCGCACCAGCATAGATCTCCTCTCTCAGCTGGTCAGCACCGACTCCTCATCCTCCAACCGCAAGCCCTTCCTCACCTATGTCAACCAGACCCTCAAGGAAATGGCGGATCCACAGTACCAGCAGGTGAAGGACCGGATCACCGAGCTGTTTCATAACCCTCCAGACCCAGAGGAACCTGCTCCCACCCAGTCCAGGCCTGCTCCTCCACCCCAGGTGATGTCCCTCCCATTCCAAGGCTTCCCACAGGCCCTCACTTACCAGGGCTATGGCTACCAGGAGGTTCAGCAGCACAGGCAGCAGCCCTTCCAAGTCCAGGCACAGAGTCATCGGGCGACACCGTTGCCACCTGTTTCACTGATGCCACCGATGCCACCAACGCCAATGATGCCACCGATGCCACCCACGCCACCGATGCCACCCATGACAGCGATGCCACCCACGCCAGTCCTTACCCAGCTGCAGAGCAGACAGCCCCACTACATTACTCCTTCCTCCACCCCACAGCCAAGGCCGGCCTCAGTACATCTGTCATCAGTACTGGGGCTGACACCCCATGGCATGGAGGAAGGACCTCTCAGGATCGCGGGGCTGAGCCAGCTGTCCGAGACCTTTCTCAACACACCATCCCCTGTTGTCCTCTCGAGACCAGGCACTCCAGCACTACCCACCACCACAGCACCTGGACCCTTCACCCCTGAGACTGGGCACACCTCCAAGTGACCAAGAAGAGTGCCAGAGACCGGCTAGCTGGCTACCTGTGGACTTTATTTGGACACTTGACTTGGGTCAATTTTTTTTTACAGCTTCTTGTTCAATAAAGTTTATCTTTGATTCACACACTTGCTTCATTGCTTTTTTTTAATAAAGTCTTGGTGGAAACTTTTAGAATTGGCAGGGATACCTGTGGAATGAGCAGGGATACCTTTGGGATGGCTAATAGCTGTGGGAGAGATAAACCTCCAGTGCAAGCATAGTGGGACTGTATGGTCCACCCTCCCAGGTGCCACACTTATGGCCCTTTATTATCAATAATAATGTAATCAATCATCCACACATGTCAACACAAACACAACTCTTTATTAAATGCCCTGTTCATTGTAGGCCAACCAAACATACATGGCCCAATCTCATCCGTGTGAAGAGACAGACTGAAGGAAGCATCCATTAAGCATCTACCATCCTGTCTTGCCACTCCACTGCTCCAGCTGGGGAGTTGCACCAGTGTTTCAGGAGGTTGCGCTGCTTCTTCCCTTCCCGTGAGGCTCTGTTGTGGCCTTGCACATCCTGAGTGTCGATCAGGTTTCGCCCTTGCCTCCATTCCCCAGGCTCCATATCCCCATTGCATTGTTGACGGTCCACGAGCCTGTTCTGCAAGACTGGGTAGTGGGTGCGCATGAGATTGTGCAGGATGCAGCAAGCTTCCACGATCCTCACGGTCTCTGGGCGATGCTGCATGGTGGTGAGAAGTACCTGGAACCTGTTGGTCAGGATGCCAAAGGCGTTCTCCACCACCCGCCTTGCCCTGGACAGTCTGTAGTTGAAGATCCTCTCTTCACGGGTCAGGAGTCTGGAAGTGTATGGCTTCATGAGGTAGGTTCTGAGGGAGAAGGCGTCATCCCCCACGATGAAGTAGGGCACATCTTGCGTGTCGTTAGGCAAGGGTTCTGGATCTGGGAAGCCCACGATGAGGTTGCCTTCCAGCCCCTCCTTGAGGTGACTGGCATTGTATACCTGGGCATCCGAAGATGAGCCGTAGCCTGAAGCATCGATGTACATGAACTTGTAGTCAGCATCGACCATGGCAAAGAGGATGATGCTGAAGAAGCCCTTGTAGTTGAAATAAGTGGACCCTGACTTGGCTGGAGCTTTGCAGGCCACGTGCTTGCCATCGATGGCTCCAACGGTGTGGGGGAAGTTCCACCTCTGATACCACTGCTCTGCAACTTTCTTCCATCCTTCTTCAGTGGAGGGGCATTGGAGGAGCTCCTCCTTGTATTCTTTGATGATGGCCTGCACCACCTCTCTGACCACAATGCTGATGGTGTTGTGTGGCACCCTCCAGCCGTACTGCATGCTTTTGTAGGTGGTCCCTGAGGCCAGGTGGCGCAGAGTGAATGCCACCTTGAGCCCAGGTTCCAGGCTGGGGCGGAAGTTGGTGTTTGCCTTGGTCAATCTGGGTGTCAGGCGCTGCAAAACTCCGTCAAACATGGCTGGAGGCATCCTCATGAAGTTCTGGAATGCCCGAGTGTCTTTGTTCCTGAGCTCCACCATCAGCTTGTTGTACAGTCCGTCCTCTGCTCTTCTCCCGATCCATTTTCGGACCCAGACGCTTCTTGGCCGCCTCTTTTTCTTCCCGTAGTAGAGTTCACAGAGCCTGTAGATGGCTTCGTACTTTTGCAGAAGGATGGTGGCTGCCAAAAGGACTGTGGTATGATCCACAGTGGACATGACTGGATGCTATGGTATTGCAAGAGTCAGATGAAGGCTGCAGAGATCTGCACAGGTGAGCTGCTGGTCTGAAAGTGATATGCAGACGAGTTGCTCCCCCTTTTTATAGGCAGTGTAGGTGTCCCTTTGCATCCTCTAGCCATCCTCTAGCCATCCTTAATATCCGAGATAAATCCCCTCTGCGAATGTTTTTTCTGCTTTAAACACTTTGTTTCCATGCTGCATCCGTTCTGCATCCGTTCTTCATCTGTTCCGCGTCCCTTCCGCTTCTTCCCTGCGTCCAGGTGGATGCGAGTTCCGCAGATTCGCAGCGGATGCTTAGCGGATATAGCGGATGCGTAATGGATGAGTTGCGGATGCATCGCGGATGCGGAACGGACTAACTGGATACATTTTCCGCGCAAAAGTTTTAGGCAGCCCAAAACTTTGGGAGCGGATGAAACGTCCATAAACGGATGCTGGACGGATAGAGAGGATGAAAAACGGAGGCAGTGAGTACAGAACGGATACATCGCGTTATCCAACGGATGGCAAGGTTTTTTGTCCGTTTTACATCCTCTTTGCATCCGTTGGTTCAGTGTGACATGGGCTTAAGATTATTGTAGAAATCTTTCTTACCATTATCACTGTAAATCGTTACTACATTTTGTTTTTGCTACTTACTCCTTTTCATGAACAAATATTCCTATAGTTGTAATCGAATTGAAAAATGCAGCTCTGGAATGGGAAATACATACTAAGTATTACAGTTGACCTAAAAGGAATCGGTAAGGTACTTTTTGTTTTCTGATTCAAGACTTTCCAGTAGATAATGTTGGCCTCAGATTGCATATTGTTCAGTTCATGGTTACAGGTTACAGTAGAATAAATATTTAGCACTCTCCAGTTTTAGAGCCGTGCAAATTCCCTTTAGCTCACAAGATTACAGCATGAAATAACCTATGATATTCACTATTCAACAGTCAGTCTGTACTAATATAAACTCTTATTAGTTGCTGTTTGTGGCTAACTGGGTGGTCTTCCAAACATTATAATCAGCATGCACAATCTTTCTTATCAATGTGCAGTTTGGCACTATAAATTTATCTTTATTGTGTGGTAACAGCAAGGCTTTCCTCTCAGAGTTGTGTGAAAGCGTCTGCAAATAGTTTCTCAAAAGTGACCATTATGAATTGCATTTAGATTTGGATTTTCTTTGCAGCTATGAAGATATTCCCCTGGCAGCTAGCTGTAGTGGTGTTCTAATTTTTATTTTATTTCATTTCATTTATAAAGTTGGGCGGAGGGGATAGGCAACAGACTTATTTCTCCTCTGCAGCAGATTCTTGTTGTTGGAATGAGCCGTAACAGCTAAGCTGATTTTTTTTCAAATTAACATCCATTTGTATTGATTATTATAAACATATGCATGCTAGAAATAATTATAATGGACATTCAAAATTAGTTTGATGTTAGGTAGGCTATGAAAGTATTATGAAAATTGAAATAACACATATCCATTATTTTATTGGTTGCTTAAAAAGAAGTTTTGAAATACTGCTGTGAAATGTGTAATCCTAACCCATTTTGCTTCAGCACAAAATTACATTGTTTGTAAAAGGAAGCTGAAAATCAGGTTATTAAATTGAGTGAAATATTACAGATAATTTAAAGCAAATTATTAAAGTAGCTCCTTTCTAAGTTTTCTTGATATGTATGTTTTGGAATGTTGAACATTCATCATGGAGTGAGTGTCTTTCTTTTCTTTTCCCATTCTTCCCTTCTCTTTGGGTCTTCAGTGAAAATAAAGAATACCCCCCCCCCCCCCGACAGTAGGAAAAGAGTATATTGACCTATTTCTTTTATGGTTCTTTTGAGAAGGTTCCACTTTTAGTCTGCAAGCACTGAGAGGATTTCAGAATTAATGTTCTGGATATCAGAAGACATCTTACCCCCACTTTTAGTTTTTGAAATACATGTCAGTCCTTAAGTTGGGTAGACAGCAGCACTAATCATATTAAGCACAGTCTCTAAACTCATGGGGAATGCATAATTAATTCATTGTTTTAGTTGTGCCCATTTACTGGTCAAAGGCAAGTAGGCCAGGCAGAGCTTCTCATGTGGATCAAAAGAAGAAAGCCAATGCACTGTTCAGTATGACATTGCTGTTCCCTCTTCCCACTAAATCTTATTTGTTACACCTCTGCCATGAGCCAAAACCATCAAGCAGTTTCCATTAAAGTGCTGGCCACAAAGAGGGCTAATTCAGTGTCAATTAGAAAAATGTTTCGAATGTGGGGAAGGGGTGCAATTAAAAAGAAGGATCTATTGATTTGTTACTAAGTCTCAATCTTACTCTTTTCCCTTTACCATTTTGCAGTCTTGTACCATACTGAAAACTGTTTTTTCCTCACTTTTACCGTTCTAAAAAGAAGCACATTAAGCAATACTCCCAAGCATGCCAACAAAAAATACTTGTGTAAAAGGGGTATACTAATAAACACTTACCTATTTATGAATTCAAAATTTGAAAAGTTATAAAGAATTTTTTCACAACTATTTTGAACTCTGAACTATTCACTTCATTGCAAATTAAAATGAGAGAATAATAAAGTAATTAATGAAATGCATTTTAAAGTAATTAGAAGCAAATAAGGGTGCGACTAACAGAAAAAATTCTGAATTCAGTTAAAAGTAAACAAAAGCAATTGCACAGAGAAGTGGTAAACTATCTTCTCTGAATGCACTTATATTAAGGCTAGATGGCCCTGTGATTGGAATATTTTAATTTATATTCCTCCTCTTGGATTTGATTTTCAGTGGTCTGATACCAGTGTTAAAAATAGAAGTCATGTTATTTGCTGAAAATTTAGTTTTGCGAAAAGATGCATGTTTCTGCCTGACTTTTTCTTACTGAGGCACAGATACGATAGTTGATGTGATCATCTTAAATTCAGTCTTGTCTTTCTTTCAGATATAATGAACTGAACCAATATCTTAGTAATACAGATGGATTTCTTCATTTATTGCTTTTTTATTTTTGAAGTGAATGCAGCTTTGTATTATAAGGCATACAAACTTAAAATGTCTAGTATGGCAGCAAATGAAGAAGCTCTGGAATGTGTGGGAATGCTAGAGGCTGAAAATTTTATTCTGATGTTGTATCTCCTGGGTAACTGTTATTTGCTTGTGTTAGTTTCTTTAATAGATTGGTAGTTGATTAAACAACAGAAGTACTTGTTCATTGCAATGAAGACATGCAAAAAGTGTGATTTCCCCTTCCCCAATTTTTATTGGAACCATTCTTAATAAATTTGGTCCAAATTATTCCAATTGAGAATTTAGGATATATTTATTCACAATCAGTTTGCTTCCCTCTCCCTCTCCCCATCCATCCATCTGAATACAGGTTCCCTTGGAAGTTTAAGCCCATGGCACACTGCACCAACGGATGCAAAGAGGATGCCAAACGGAGAAAAATGCTTACCATTCGTTGGAAAATGCGATGCATCCATTGTGTACTCACTGCGTACGTCTTTCATACGCTCTATCCGTGAAACATTTGTCTACTGCTATTTCATCCGCTCAAAAAGTTTTGAGCTGCACAAAACCTTTTGAGCGGACGATCTACATCCACGACAAATACAGGCAACAAACGTTCTACGTCAGTTGTCATCCGTTACACGTCCGATGTATCCTCTCGGCATCCTCTGGGCATGCACGCAACTCACATCCACTCCAGCGGAAAGCAGGAGGAAGCGAAAGGTACGCGGAACGTCCACACAGCGTTAGTATCACGGACATAGAAAGGATGAAAGCAGATGCAGCTCGGTTATAAAGCATTAAAACGGACAAAACGTTTGTATATGGGACATGTCTCAGATATTTAGAATGTCTGGAAGATGTCTAGAGTATGTGGAAGGACACCTACCGGAAAACCGACATTTCTTATAAAAAGGGGGAGGAAATCACCTGGATCTCACTATCAGTCCAGCAGCCGTGGTGTGCAGACCTCTTCAGCCTTGCTCTTGCTCTTCCACATCATCCATTGATCTCCACCATGGATCATCGCACACTCCTTTGGGTAGCCGCCATCATTCAACACCAGAACCAAGCCCTCTTCAGACTGTTTCACCTTTTCTATGCAAGGAGAAGAAGGAGACGTCCAAGAGCTGTCTGGATCTGAAGATGGATCGGGAGAAGAGTGGAGTTTGGACTCTATGACAAGCTGATGGTGGAGCTGAGGAATGAAGACCCTCGTGCATTCCAGCATTTCATGAGGATGCCACCAGCCATGTTTGACGAAGTTGTGGAGCGTCTGAGACCCAGGTTGACCAAGGCAAACACCAACTTCCATCAGCCTGGACCCTGGACTGAAGGTGGCACTGATTCTGCACCACCTGGCCTATGGGACCACATACAGAAACATGCAGTATGCCTGGAGGGTGCCACACAACACCATCAGCATTGTGGTCAGAGAAGTGGTGCAGGTCATCATCGAAGAATATGTGGAGGAGCTCCTCCAGTGTCCCACCACTGAAGAAGGCTGGAGGAAAGTTGCAGAACACTGGTATCAGAGGTGGAACTTTCCCCACACCGTTGGAGCCATAGATGGGAAGCACGTGGCCTGCAAAGCTCCAGCCAACTCAGGGTCCAATTATTACAACTACAAGGGCTTCTTCAGCATCATCCTCTTCGCCATGGTCGATGCTGACTACAAGTTCATGTACATCGATGCGTCAGGCAACGGGTCATCTTCAGATGCCCAGATATACAATGCCAGTGACCTCAAGGATGGGCTGGAACGCAAACTCATCATGGGTTTCCCAGATCCAGACTCCATACCCAACGACACACAAGATGCGCCCTACTTCATTGTGGGTGATGACACCTTCTCCCTCAGAACCTACCTCATGAAGCCGTACAGTTCAAGATACCTCACCCGTGAAGAGAGGATCTTCAACTACAGGCTGTCCAGGGCAAGACGGGTGGTGGAGAACGCCTTTGGCATCCTGGCCAACAGGTTCCAGGTACTTCTCACCACCATGCAGCATCACCCAGGGACTGTGAGGAGCATTGTGGAAGGTTGCTTCATCCTTTACAATCTCATGCACAGCCGCTACCCAGTGTTGCAGAACAGGATTGTGGACCATAAACAAGGCAATGGGGACATGGAGCCTGGTGAATGGAGGCATGGACAAAACCTGATAGACACTGTGGATGTACAAGACCCCAACAGAGCTTCACGTGAAGGGAAGAAGCAGCGCAACCTCCTGAAACACTGGTACAACTCCCCAGCTGGAGCAGTGGAGTGGCAAGACAGGATGATAGATGGTTAATGGATGCTTCCTTGAGCCTGTCTCATCACACTGATGAGATTGTGCCATGTATGTTGAGTGGCCCTACAATGAATAGGGCATTAATGAAGAGTTTTGTTTATTTTGAAATGTGTTGATCAATGAATAAATTGTTATTGATAATAAAGTTCCATAGGTGTGGCAGCTGGGAGGGTGGACCATAAAGGCCCACTATGCTTGCACTGGAGGTTTATCTATCCCACAACTATCCTTACCAATCCCACAACTATCCTTACCCATCCCACAGCTATCCATTCCACAGCTATCCTTACCAATCCCACAAGCATGCAAAGGCTTAACCCTTTTTTCAAAGTTTTCCCCAACACTTTCTTAAGTAAAAAAAATGAACCAAGTGTGTGAAGCAAAGATAACCTTTGTTAATAACAAACTGTATGACTTTTGTTAAGCCTGGGTTCCCCAACTGCGGTATCTGCTATCCCGCATCAGATGGGCGTCTCATGATAGGGAGCGAAGGAGAGAGAAACGACAGGAGATGAAGTTCCTCGTGATGAGTGCGCTCCGAATGTCCGGGTACACGCTCTTTTATTATGCTCATTCAAAAGGGGGTGATTGTTTATTCAGAACCTAGGTTAAGCCTAGGTCAGACGGAATATACAGATTTTAACAATGGCTCAAACAAAAGCAAGATATCAGGACAGACAGGATGGCAAGATTTATATTTGATCAGGATATTACTTCTTCACAAAGCTGCATGCCAGACAATGTAATCCCAAGTGAATAAACCATTTCTGCAAATGTTTGACTCCTTGTCTCTGTACGTGCCCTGTAAAAGGTCACTGAGAAGACAGAAGCTTAATGATTACACGTGAAATGATACAATGTTGCAATGTCTGAATGATACATAGTTGCATTGATACACAGTTGCAAACACATAAATGATACATAGTTACAACACCCAACCAGGGTTAGGTAGACAAGCTAAACAGAATGTGCAGCGTTAGTCAGATAGGCACACAGATAAATGAGTGAGCTAAGCTTGTATGTTTATTTACATACAGTAAAAATAACAGATACGCTTGTGCTATCAAGAATATAGTTTATTCCAGTATAAGTTTATGGCATAGTCAAATAACAGTCCAATATTCATTTATCATGTAGTCAGTCCATTCAGGGGTATTCAGTTAGCAAAGTCTATGTAGAATATCCAATATCAGTTCACTTACAAAATCAGTCCTTTGTTGTCTCTCCCGTTCGAGCAATGCAGTCTTGATTCCAAGCAGTAATCAGGGATCATCAAAGCCAGAGAGAGAGAAAGCCGTAGTCTTGCTACTTTTATATTGTTTTCTTAACCACTCCTTTAATTGCTATTTCCCAGTTAAAGCTGTATACACTCTAACATACACTAACTATGATTCATAGTTATTATTTCACCTAAACCAGTTACGGTGAACAATGTTATCCCTAACATTCTCCCCTTTTAGGTTACATAATAACTATGAATCATTTACATTTTTAATTTATATTTTTCACAACTTTCTTTAAACTTAGTTGCTCATTGAGCTTTTGTAAATTGGTCTGCAATGTTTTCTTCTGACATGCAGTATTCCAATTTTACTAATCCATTTTTCACTGATTCTCTTACATTTAAATATCTTAAGTCAGTATGTTTTGATCTAGTTTTTACAGCAATACTAGTAGCTAACTTTATAGCTGCTTGGTTATCCTCATACACCATAATGGAATCTTTTACAGTTATACCCATGTCCAACAATAACTGTTTGTAGAAAATCAAGTCAGTGCATAATAATGATAGACATGAAAATTCAGCTTCCATCGTAGATAAGCTAATATGCTGTTGTCTGATTGACCTCCATCCTATTAGTGTCTTACCAAATAATATAGCCATCCCAGATGTTGATTTTCTAGTGTTTATATCAGTTGCAAAACTTGCATCTGCATAAGCACTAAGACTCAAATCATCCTTTGGTTCTATATATAATGCATGGTTTATTGTTCCCTTAAGATATCTCAATATTCTTTTTAAGGATTTCCAATGATATTCTTTTGGATCTGAATTAAAACGTGCCAGCTGATTTACACTATAAGCAATATCTGGCCTTGACCAATTGCATATATATGATAAGCTACCAATCAAAGATTGATATATGGACTTATCAAATTTGGGACTTTGATCATTAGTTTGGCAAACTTCTTGACTCATTGGAGTCTTTGCTGGTTTACAAAGTTCCATCTTATAAGTTTTAATTAATTGGCAAATTTTATCTTCTTGAGATATCTTAAAACCATTATTTGTTTTATTTATTGTCAATCCTAGATACCTTTTAATTTCACCTAAATGCTTTATTTTTATCTTTTTGGCTAATAATGATATAATTTCATTTGCTTCATTATTAGTCTTAGTTATCAAAGCAATATCATCAGTAAATAATAACAATAATGACACCGTTCCATTATTTTCTCTTTTAAACACACACGGATCTGCTAAACCAGATTTAAAACCTATATTGTTTAATTCTTTCACAATATATTGGTTCCACTCAAACCCAGATTGTTTCAACCCGTAAAGACTCTTTTTGAGTTTCCAACAATCATCACTATTTATTTTATTTTATTTTATACCAATTGGTTTTCTTAAATATATAGTGTGCTGCAATGGTGCATGTAGATAAGCAGTTTCTACATCTAAATGGTTAATGACATAGTTTTTCTTAGCTGCCCACACTAATGCTGCTCTTAAAGATGTAGCTTTAAGGCTTGGTGCAAAAACTTCATCGTAATCAGATGCAGTTTGATTAAATCCTTGAGCTACTAACCTAGCTTTATGGGTAACAGTCCCATCATTTCCAGTTTTTACTTTAAATATCCATTTGCACCCAATGGATTTTTCACCTGGAGGTAATTTGGCATCTTCATACACTTTCATTACCTTTAATGAATTTAGTTCTTTTTCCATTGCCTTTTGCCAATTCTCCTGATCCTTAGCAGGATACATCCTAAGTTCATCTACACTAGTTGGAACTTTAGTTACTTGGCAAACTATACTTGCTTGATACCTATCAGGTGGTCTAGTTACACGTGTAGTACGTCTAGGTATTATAGGACTTACAGGTGGACTTTCCTCTATTAATTGTTCTTGATCATGTAACTCTTCCTGATCAACTATTTCCTCTTATTCTGGTCCTATTTGCTCTTCGTGGACTTCTTCTTTAATTGGACTCTTCTTATAGCTAATCTCATCTTTCTGCCTTTTTTAGGGTTCAATAAATACTTCATTATTTAAATCTTGCTCTAATCTATTCCATCCTACATGTTCTAGGAATTTTGCACGAGCACTGGTGTAAACTCTAGATGTACCTGGTTCCCAGAATCTATAAGATCTATGATTAGATGTGTAACCTACAAAAATCAATCTTTTAGCTCTATGCTGTCCTTTGTATCTAAGTTGTGTAGGGATATGCACCCATGCTGGTGCTCCAAATGTGTGCATGTAACTTAAATCAGGTTTTGTACCATGCCACAGTGTGAATGGTAATTCACCTGTTGTTGAATTAACAACATTATTTAATATATGATTACCACACATTATTGCTTCTCCCCATAAATTGTCAGGTAATCCTGAATCAGACATCATAGTTCGTGCCATTGATTGTAATGTTTGGCCTCTTCTCTCTATAAAGGCATTATGTTGTGGCCTATATGGTGCAGACATTTTATGTTGAATACCTAACATTCTAAGTCTGTTTTTAAATTTATTATTTGTAAATTCTGTACCATTATCTGTGATGAGAGTTACTAATTTCTTTTTAGTTTTTCTTTCAGCAAATTTTAGCCAATTAAATAGATTTTGATATGTTTCAGTTTTGCTCTTCATTAAATAGCAAAATCCATATCTAGAATAGTGGTCCATTATACTTAGTATGTAGCGAGCTCCTCCTACACTTGGTTTTTTCGGACCTATTAAATCAGCAAATACTACTTCTAAAGGCTCTTTAGTAGTAAATCCATCAACTCTATTAGCCGGTATGACCCTGCTCTTATTTTGATTACAGGCATTACATTACAAATACTTATTACAAGATTTCAAACTTATTCCCTTAGACAATTCAACAGTTTTCTTAAGCATTTTAAAATTTAAATGCCCTAGCCTTCTATGTAACAAGTGAATACATTCGTCATGAGGTTTCTTATTTTCATAAATTGTGTTAGCCACCTTTAAACCATCATCATTTAACACATATAATCCATCTCTTAAAGATGCAGTAATTTTCTTATCTTCTTTTTCAATTGTGCAGTTATCTCCCTTAAATGTAACTACATATCCTAGTTTAACCAAAATTCTAACTGAAATTAAATTAAACTTAAGTTGTGGTACATATAACATTTTTACATTCTCTTTTATAAAAGAACAATATGCTATACCTTCACCTTTAGCTTTCAGTTTCCAGCCATTGGCTAACGATATCTGCTGTTTACTCTGGGACATTTTAATAAAATTTTTGTTATCATTTGTTATACAATGGGATGCCCCACTGTCAACCACCCATAAATTATTTTTTACAGCTCCGTTAGTATACATGGCTAACTCTAAATGTTTATTTATCTTTTGATGATTTTTAGTATTCTGGACAGCGTTCTGGCGCTTTGCCTTTTTACAAAATCTTGCCAAATGTCCTCTTCCTCCACAATTAAAACACTTTTTAATTGCGTATGCAGTAGGAGGTTTATTATCTTCTTTTTGAGGTTGCTTCTTCCTTAATTCATCTCTTTCATGCCTTCTTCTGGCCTCTTCGATCAATCTGCCAGTTATATCAGTTAAAGTTAAATTGTCCTTTGGCAAAATTTCAAGTGAAGTTACGTAGTTATCATAACTTTCATCAAGGGAAGATAGAATTATATAAACTTGATGTTGTTCAGAGAAAATAAGTTCTTTCTCGTGTAATTCTTGGAAAATGCTTTGCATAGTTTTTAAATGACTCAGCATATCACCATTTGTTTGGAGATGCGTCCTGAAAAGCTTCCGTGTTAGATTTATGTGAGCACCAATATTATCTCGAACATAAATTCTCTTCAGCTTCTGCCAACACCCAAAAGCCGTTTTCTCTCCGTGGATATAAACAAGCTGTTGATCAGTTAAGGTTAACGCAATTATGCAAATGGCTTGTTGATTTTTATGCTTAAATCCTTCTATCTTTAGTCTGTCTTCCTCATCCTCTGGATCCCATTCTTCTACGTTTGGTGGATTTTCAATTATGTTCCACAGACCTTCTCTTTGTAGAAGTAGACTACATTTTGTAGACCATGATACATAGTTTGTTCCATCCAGCTTGGATATAAGGGACAAACTTTGTAGATTGACTAGTGCCATGTTTTCTTATATGGATATAAAAATATAATTAATAAAACACAGCTGTCTGTTTACTGTAATGTATAACAACACAAACTCTCACTTTTTACATAAATCTGTTTAAC
>BLBF01000003.1:113601547-113632928 GCA_015471245.1 Laticauda colubrina | reverse complement strand
ATATATATATATATATATATATATATATATATATGTTTCACCTCTTGTTCCGTGACAAATTCTGATTTGGTGGCAATTAGTAGTAAATTATTTCCATAAAGAACCACAGTACATCAGTTTATGAGTTATTTAAATGAGTATTGTTTCATAAATACTCAGTTATCTTTACTATAAGCATTCCAATGAAAACGGTGGAAACAATTCATCATAACACTGTTCTTATTTGTGTCAGTACGAAGAAAGGAGTTCATGAATCAATTGCTGCCCTTGCTACACTACAATCTCTAAAGATTTGGATTTATTGTGGTTATTTCTTCTTCTGGAGGTTCACCTAAATTCGTCTTTCATCCATTAACACTGTTTCCTATCAATGAATTAACTATAACTTTACAGCCTATCAGTATTTGGGAACTCTCATTTCTGAATTCAAAATCGTAGCTGTCCATTTGCATATAGCATGTTTTACTACTGTACTGTTGATTTCTTTGAAATATACATTAATAACATTATCCCTTTTCTTGCTTTTACTATTCTAGTGGAAGTCTACACTACACTTTTTTTCTTAGATCCCACAGCTATTTATTATTTATTTATTTATTGGATTTATATTGCTGCCTATTTGGCCAATGGCAGCTCAAGGCGGCTTACAGAATTTAAAACCACATTTAAAACAATAAAAACTAACAAAAAGAATCAAATAAATTAATATAGTACAATATAACAAAATAACCCCCCAGCTCCCAGCTCCCACTCCAACAACAGCAGATCACACAAGCCATTTAATGGGCTCCATCCCGCTCTGGGTTCCCCAGGCCTGCTGGCAGAACCAGGTCTTCAGCTCCTTCTGGAAGAGTATTGGAATGAGGACCATTCTAATCTCTGGGGGAATGATGTTCCAGAGAGAGGAGGAGGGAGAGGAGGAGATACACCATGGAGGAGGCCTTCTGGTGTATCTCCCTCAGGGATGGAACCCGCAATATTTCCTGCCTTCCCACTCTGATGGGTTGGGTCGGTGTGATTGGCAAGAGACGATCCCTCAGATAACCTGAGGGACTATGTTTCAACAGGAGGACATTCTAATCCATTATCATCTGTCATATCTAATGAATGTTTGATTTTTGCTTTTTCACCTGACAAGACAATGTACATGTCCTGATCTTCTCTTTAGAATAAGTTTAAGGTATTGATACAATAAGTCTTGCTGCTGATAGCTGAATTTAATGAATAATGCCTCCATAGAAAGGTATTCTTTTTCCTATATTTCTTGCTGTATCTCATAAAATGTATAAATAAATGGAAGTATTACTTGACTCTGGTGAAGTAGAAATGTATACATTTTTCTGCTAGAAATTAGATGAATTAAAGGCCTTTTCTCTTTCTCCTGTTTTTTTATTTACACACTTCATTTTACATGTCAAATTTCTATCGCATACTATTTTCTGAGTAGAAATTCATCTTTCAATTTCCCTGCAAATCTTTAATCAAGATTTCATTTGGAGGATGCGCCTATGTAATTTAATTAAGGAATGATAAAATGTAGCCTAGGCTGCAAGAATTAAACTTTATGTAGCATCCATCTACATATTTGGGGGGGCATGCAGAAAATGAAATAGAGGGAAAAATCAAATATTTATAAAGCTTTCCTCATAACCAAGTCCTCCAGCTTACAAAATTCCCATAAAGCACATGCCAGTTGCCTCTTTTGCCGTCTGTGGAGATAGGCAAGCATTTCTAATATGGTGTTTGCTTCTCTCTGTGCCAGAGAAATGGTAATATATTTGTTGATGACAAAGCCAACAGGTGCCAAGGCTGTTGGGTACTGAAGCTATTTGGCTCTTTGCCTATAGTAACACAGTAGATATATTGTATGTCTGTAGCTTTTGTATGTTTCTGTGTTCTTTTGAGCAATGGGATAACCCAGTTGAAATACATACTTAAACTCCAGAGGGATTAAATACGTTTCCTTTCTTTTACAGTTCAGAATTTTACAGTTTCTTTGTTTGGGGATTCTCAGATTGCTTAATGATTGGTTCCCTCCTTTTTTGCCCAGATGTGTATAATGGCTGTATTTGAACCTTACTAGGGTTAGTAATTTTATTACTCAACATATGGTATATTAATTCCCCCCCCCATTGTATCAGTCTTTTGCTTTAGAGGGCCAGTAAAACATGATGGGAGTCTTACTTTAATTGAATTTCATGAATTTAACCTTTAATCTTTTTTTTGTCGAGTTTCAAGGTAGCAGGACTTAAGTTTCATTTTAACAGTATTTGAAAGAAAATATTCTCAAGAAGCTATTTAGATATGGATATCACAATTTTAATGTGGTTTTCAGATGTCATAACCTTTGAATTAAATGCAACAGTTTTCCTGTTTAAATACAGTAGTTTATGAGTTTATTATAATTGACTATGACATACAACCATTGCCAAAATGTAGACAGCATTTTTGAAAAATACGTTTAAAGATTGTTTTTTAACCAAACTAATAATAAGCTAGAGACAGTCCCTTAAAACAGCAAAGGCCAATTCCTAGGTTATTTTCTCCCCTGTATTTCCAACTTTTTTTCCTTATCCCTCTAGTTAGAGACTGAGTAAGGCATAAAACAAATGAGCTCTGTAAGAAGGACCAGTAATGAGCAGGGTTCCATTTTGCATATCTTTGTTAACAGTTTTATACTTGGTAGGCAACTACAAAACATATTCTCAAGCCACTTTGTAAATTTAAAGAGACCATAACTTATCCCTTATCACATATCACTCTGAAAAAAAAACAAATCCTAATATGGTTTAACACAGAAGCCCCCAACTATTTGGGCACCAGGAACTAGTTCCATGGCGAAAGTTTTTTCTGTGGACCAGAGGGGACATGGTTTCGATGCTGCCTGCATCCCTTCACTTGCGTGCACAGCCCGCTTTCTGGCATGTCAAAACCCACTGCCAGTCCACAGACAAGGGGTTGTGGGCCCCTGATTTAAAACATTGGGAACTTAGCCAGTGCATGTATCAGTTAAAATGTTATACCAAGCTCTCCATGATATTTAGTGTCTACATTACATTGGGATCACAAACTAATCTTCTTGCCCTGAAGAAGATTAGTTTCTGTCACACCTGTCACTGGTGCCATAATTCTGGATGTTCTTGAATTTGATTAAGAGGAAATCTATTAACAGTGATTCATTCCATGGAATGTATATCCTTTATACCCAGGATTTCTACATGGCATTTTTGAATGTCTTCTTAAGCTCTACATAATCACTTTGTTTTTATCTATCTGATTCCTCCTTCATAATCACTTTGGCTTCCATCAGCTGGACTCAGATGTTATGTGGACCAGTGATTTTTATAATAGCAATCTATTTGAAATATTCTTTTTAATTGTGTATCCTTGCTACATTCCAGTTGAGATTGAGTTCCCATATCACATGTGTTGTCCCCAGCTCAACGTTCTTTACAAAGAGCGTCATTATTTTGGTCCAGTATCTAATCTCAACTTTGAAGGGAAGGTGATTGAGAAGATGGTTGCACAGTAATTTCAGAAGACCTTCAAAGAGGTGAATTATCTGAATCACAATGAGTATGACACAGAAACATCATTGGATAATCTCTGGCGAGGGTCGAACAAAAATTATGCATCTTATGCATCCATTCTTGCTCATTCTACTTAACTTCTTCACAGAGCTTTCAAACCATTAAGCATGGAATAGCTCTGAGGATTGGGGATGGATAGCAGTGTTATGCTGGTTCACCTCCTTCCTCCATGGTCCAGGGCAGTGATTGGAGAGGAGACATCTAGTCTTTGGTCTCTACTCTATAAGATGCCACACAGTTCAGTACTTTTCTCTCTTTTTGTTTAACATCTACACGAGACTGCTAGGTGAACTAATTTGTTGTCATCGGGTGGAATATCATCAGTATGTTGATGACACCCTATTATTCTATCCTTGATGAATTTAGCAGTGCTATGAATGTTGTATCCTGGAAACTATGAGAGTCTGGATGGGGAAAAAAATCTCAACCCTAGCAAGACTGAGTGGTTTTGGGAGCCACTGAAAGCACCTGAAATCCTGGCTCTGCCATCTGGCTTGGGGTCAGTGGGGAGTATCACACTGGAGGTGGGTGATGGACCAATAGCAGTTCCCACCTCACCCCTGCGGCTTCCTTCTCTATCTTTTAATTATAATTTGTATTTTTTAATTAATATTATTAGAAATATTTTTATTATTTTTTATTGCTTTTTTTGCATTCCACCCAGAGTCACCTTCTAGTGAAGGTGGGCAACAAACAAATTTAATAAAGAAATACTAAAAATAAATGGCCCCTGTAGCCCCAAGAGAACTGAGAAAGAAAAATGTTCCTAATATGTTTTAGCTTAAAAAATTATTTCCCCATGCTTTTGCCTTCTGAATTAAATCAACTGCTTCTGAGTGTGCAAATTAAGAAACTATAGTACAAACTATCCTTCCAAACCTAGATTAGAAATTATGTTTTGATGCAAGTTCAAATTCCTGGCTATACCGAGAACATTTGCACCAAGACAAAAAATGCCTTGTGTGTCCAATCACACTTGGCCAATAAAGAATTCTGTTCTATTCTATTCTATTCTATTCTATTCTATTCTATTCTATTCTATTCTATTCTATGTTGAACAGAATGAATGGAGTGCTTAAGGGATAGTTGCTGTTTCCCTCACAATTCTGGATGAACATTATAGATTCAGAATTGTTAGAATATAGCCCGCTACACACTTATTTTCATTTCAGTAATCCAACATTCAACAAAACATTGACTGCGCATTAAAAGTATATTTTCCCATAAGAAAAACTATGCCCTACAATTACATTTTTGTGATCATTTTGTTGTTTTTTACCAGTACTTTCATGTTACATGATAAAAAACCAATATATAATTTAATAATTATAATAACAATAACAATAAGTTGTTGGCCCAATTTTTTGAAAATAAACTGTTTGAAAATAAACACTTAATTTGTCTACATTACAGAGGCATTGTATTTTAAATAATTCAGTAGAAAGTCTGAAGAACTTTTAATTCTAATAGCATTTCTGAAGTGTGTGTATACCCATCTGTCTTCTCAGTTTGAATAGTCACATAATTTTGCTTTGCTACTAGCATATCTTTTGTATTTCCTCTATGAAATTGGGATAATTAACTCCCTGCAAGGATACTCAAAACTAATTTTAGTGGTGCTTTATGTTGCTTAGAAGATGTGAAAAATTGTTAATGTATGCCAGTGCCTTTATTTAAAGAATAACATGTTTAACTCTAGCATAGTGTGGAACATTTAGTAGCCTCCATGAATTGTAGATTGTGAATGCTAGAAAAATTAACTGTACAAAGTATTTAAGTTATATAACATATTTATATCTTTCAGCACAAAGCTTTCCACAGGCACCTTACAACTGGATTCATTAGTTATTGCAAGAACATGCTTTCAGTGATTGATAGCTCAATTTAACTTTAGTGTTTCCAGTCCAAACTCTAATGACTATTAGCCATTCAATCCATACTTTTCATTTATTATTTAGATAAAGATGTGCCTGCTTATAAAATTTTGTTATGAAATAAAATGAAGGGGCTATTAATTTGAAGCTAAGCAGTGTTCAGATTTATTCTACTTCTGATAGGAGTCTATCAGGGTTGTAGACTAGGAATAAAAAAGTAGAATAGGAATAAAAAAACACCACCATCATCAGCAGCAGCAGAAGGCAATAGCAAACCACTTCTGTACAGTACTGTTGGCAAGGAATCTGCATAGCCATATCTGGAATGGAATTTTATTTGATGGACTAAACTTTACTTTCATTTAGGTGTGGTTTACACTTTTTCAAAGCCCTTCAGATGAATTAAAGGCAGTAATTTAGCAGGGTCATAGAAGTTTTCTGAACACAGTTGAAAATTCCAACAACAACAGTGACTGAGAATAGAAAGGAGAATTTACGGAGTGTTGATTTTTGTGGTATATATCTTTAAAGTTAGTCGATCAACTATTTCTGGCTATGTTATCTGGAATTTTTTACACAATTGTCTGACATTAAATAACTTTATTTAAAAAGCAATTTGTATTTTATAAACCTCATCAAGCTTATATAAAAGTAGAACATGTAGTTATTAGAAATGTTATGTATTTTCAGTCCTGAAATTAGATAAAATTTTAAACCTTATAAAAATATTTCTATGCCTTGAGCAATAGCATATATTTTTGTTCATCTAAGTTTTCAATATAAATTCAATTTATTTAAGCTGTTTAGAATTAACCCACCTAGTTTCTCTACTTAACAATATGTTTATAATAGAAAAAGAAAAGCTATGTACGCCCTCAGATTACTGTAATTCTGCAAGTAAAAAATTTGAAACATAATCCAAGTGAAAAGCAACACTGGTCATTATTAATATTTAGAGTAGCTAAGAACAAACATAGATTGGATAAAATGGTCCAATAAATCCAAGGCAGCAATCTCTATTTCTTAAAAACAATAATCAAAAGAAACCACAATCGTACTTTAAAATACTCAGAAAAATTAATATCAAAAGGAGAGTCAAATCATATTTTTAGCATATGAGAACTTATGTGCAGAGCAGACCCACAGTTTAATGGATAATGTTGCTTGACAACTATTTTACATTACTCAGATGGTTTTGAAAAATAATGTATTTTTGAATTTTTCCTCAAAACTATTATAAATACTTTAAAATTGAGGATTCACGGAACACGGTCAATGCTGATGGGAGAGGAGTGATCATTGGGAGAGGAGTTGAACATCTTCTTTGCCCGCTACGAGGCAAAAAGACCAGACCACATAGCCTCTGCCTGCCAGCCTTCTGATTTCCAGCCACTCACCCTATACGAACCTCAAGTGTGAGCTGCACTGAAGGCTGTGAATCCCAGTAAAGCTGCAGGTCCAGATGGGGTGCTAGGGATAGTGGTAAAGACTTGTGCTATCAATTAGCAGGGGTCCCAACAAAGTTCTTTAACATCCCCCTGCAAATGGCCTGTGTTCCATCATGTTTGAAAACAGCCACTATTGGCCCAGTCCCCAAGAATACAGCAATTAATTGTCTAAATGACTACAGACCTATCACATTAACATTAATAGTGATGAAATGGTTCTCCAACATCTTAGAACCTACCTCCCACCAGACTTTGACAAATATCAGTTTGCCTACGGGGGAACAGGTTGACAGATGATGCCATAGCTACTGCCTTCCATGCTGTAGTAAGCCATCTGGAGAAACCTGGAAACTATGTCATGATGCTTTTCATTAACTAAAGCTCAGCCTTCAATACTATCCTGCCGAGCATCCTTATTGAAAAGCTGACTGACTTGGATTTTCCCTCTTCCATCTGCGAATAGATCAAAGACTTTCTGAGGGACCGACCACAAACAGTGAGGGCTAAGTCTGTCACATCCACCTCCCTGAAACTTAGCACTGGCTCCCCACAGAGCTGTGTGCTCAGTCCCTACCTGTATTCACTGTACACACGTGATGTGTATCATCTGACCCATCCACTGTGATCATTAAGTTCACAGATGATACTACCATATTGGGTCTCATTACAGGTGGAAACGAAACAGCATTCGGGGGGAGGTTCAAAAATTGTCCTCATGGTGCCTAGAAAACAGCCTGCACCTAAACATCAGCAAGACAAAGGAGAGAGAGGAACCCATCCCACTTTACATTGAGGGGGGCTATGTGAAAAGAGTTTCCTCCTTTAAATTCCTGGGACACTTCCTCAGTGAAGATCTTACATGGAAAATCAACACAACTCAGGTGACCAGAAAGGCCCAACAGAGATTCCATTTCCTTAGGGTCTTGCAAAATAATAAAGTGGAACAACGACTGATGACCTCCTTTTACCAGTCCACAATACAAAGCATCCTCATATATTATGTTACGGTGTGGTATGCTGGCTTGACAGCCATGAACAGAAGACATTACAGAGGATGGTGAGCACAGCACAAAACATCGTGGGCTGTTCCCTGATACCACTAGGTGACATCGTTAGGGCTCGCTGCCTTAGAAGAGTGAGGAAAATTCTCAGGGATGACTTACATTCCGGTCAGTACTTCTTCATCTCTTGCCATTGGGTAGGAGATATAGAAGCATAGTCAGCCGTACAGGCTGAAAAACAGTTTCTTTTGTGGATGGTCAGACTTCTGAACGGAAAATAACACAGACTTGTGGGGCAGGTGTGTTATACAACAAGGTCACATAGTGTAATAAGATTGGGACTGGGTTAGGGACTTCTGTCCTCACTGTAAGTTGTGTCAGAGGAGAGAATGCATGAAGGGAGGCTCAGCCAATCTCATTGTACACATGTTGTCCTCTGACAATAAAGGTAATAATAACACAATTCCTAGTATCACACAGATGTACACTCAAGTCCACCCTACTAGTTCCTTCTATGGTAGTAATGCAAAATGGAGAAAAACAGGGAAAACAGTAGACAAATAAAGGCAGGGTAAAGAATAGGAAATATAGAAAAAAACTAATGTACATCAATACCATTTACTGTTCATCTGTCCTTGAAAAGCAATTTTGCTTCTATCTCATCTTCACATAGGATACATATATCATATTTTCTTCTTTAAGCTTCTCACCTCTCTTTGAACATCTTGTCAACATCATTTCTCCATAACTTTCTCTATCATTCCTTTCCCCTTAACCTTTCCACCTTTCCTATTTACAAAGCTGACTTTATTATATGACCACCCTGCTTCTTTTTTTTCTTTCATTCACACACTTCTTCCTCTTTTTTTTAGTCCACTTTCACTCAGTATTCTTTTTTGGAAGGATGGGGAAGTTATCTCAAGTACACACACTACTTGAGTGTTACATTTCCAATGCATCTACTCTCAGGTCCAAAAAACAATGTGCCAAAACAATGCTCTTAGACATAGCTATTTTTGCTTTTCGGCAAACATTCATTCTTTACCAAAGGCCAGAGATAAACTTTCTTCTCCCTTCTACCAATATTTGCATGACTTCAATTTTCTGTACCAATTTTCCTGTCTTCAGTAAACATTCTACCAAGGTACACACATTTATCAACCCGCTCTGCTTTTCATCATTTACAACCTGCAGTTTTTCATTCTGTTTTCCATGTCAGTCATAACTATCTTGGAGATTCTTTTTAAAATAATTTGTGGAGCCATTGTTCTTGCTAAATGAAGAACAGTGTTTGTTCTATGCTAAAAGAAATCATCAATTTTCTGAAAAATGCTTTGAAATCCGTTGTGTGGTATTAAGTGTAAGTTTTGTTATATTTTGCTATATCATTAGGATTTCACCTAATTATTTTATTTATTTATTTATTTGTTTGTTTGTTTATTTATTTATTTATTTTTAAAAGCTATGCTTTTTTCTTAACCTTCTCAGTTGGTAGGATGTTTTGATAAACTTTTTGCATATTCCACATACCCATCAATTATATGTCATTTTTGAGGTATCTCTTTTATTTTTGAAAACAAGTGCTAAAGGCAGAATATACAATAAAGCAAAGTACTTGAATCAGGTAATACTTGAATCAGAGGCTTGTTTCAGTATCTTAACAGGAAATACTATCTAATCTGCTTTAAGAATAAAGCAAAACCTGGGTGCACTATAGCCTCTCATCCTCCAAAATGTTCCTGAAACAGAAAAGCTTTGTGAATGTTACTTGATTATATAACTGACTTAACCTACATACTCACGTATAAACTAATTCTAAGCTGGTCCTCATAAGCATATAGTGCATATGCTTGTTAATATGTCTAGAACCTATTTCATTTAGATCATTTGTACATAATGTTGTATATTTTGGGTAAGAACTACAGCAAAGCTTTAGCATTTAGTTGGAAGAATACTTAGTTAATATTTTACCACTTTGACTGGGGACAGAGTAGTTGCCTTCTATTTGAGAAGATCAAATAATTGCAGGTTTTTGTGTAAATATTATACACAGGCTGTGGCTATTTAGTTTTTAGTTCAAGCGAAAGCCTAAGCAACCTACCGTCTATGGTATTCTCTTTCAGTTTAGCGTACCTTAAATGCATGTTGAACTTGTTTTTAATTTGAAGCTAATTTGAAGTGGAAAATAATGAAGAAATTTATAAATAGCAATTAGTTGTATTGAATTAATTTTTGTTGCTTACAAATTTTTAATAAAGATCAATTTATAATCCCATTGGTTCTGCTTTATGTTCATATATTGAGGACAGGCAAGTGTTAGGTGCAGTTTCTGAAATCAAACATTCTCTACTGTTCCTACTCCCAAAAGACTTCTGAGATTTCCCTTTGATGAAATTGTATAGGATGTTTTCAAAATTTGCTCAGTCAGTGTTGTAGACTTTTGTTTCCCATAATAATTAGTCAAAACACAAAAAATAATCTTAAAAATATATAGGTGGATAGTGATCTTAAAGCTATTAAAAATAATAAAAAGTATAGATCTCCTAAGTGAATCCTATCACTTTATTGACATCTTTATGCAGCTTTTTTTCCCCTGAAAGAAAATTAGTTTTGTCATTTCCTTTTGTCTGCAAAATTGATCCTTCCGATGAATTCCAAACAAGATCTAAACCCATTTAGTAAAGCAAACCTGTGCTATATATTTGGTCAGAAGCTTTTCAGCATCTAAAGTCAAAATTACAAATAGATCTTTTACTTTTTATTGAAGCACAGTAAATATACCAGTAATTCTGGGGTCTTCAAACTTGACAATTTTAAGACTTGTGGACTTCAACTCCAGTCATGTTAGCTCAGGAATTCTGGGAGTTGAAGTCCACAAGTCTTAAACTCTGTTTGATAATTTTTAATAATGAATAATACCACTTACTGTAATCAAGTTGATAGCTATTAATTCATGATTGCTGTTAAGTTTTTTTCATCAACATTAATCAGCAAGATGGACAATAATTAGCACATTGAGTATGATCTTTACTGGATTCTAGTGTAATTGCAATTTAAGTGCCTCTGATAATATTCCCTTATCAAGTATCTCACTATTTAATTTTTTAAAGGGAAGCAACTTCTTAGACTTAGCCAGAAATGAAACAAGGATAAGATTTTGTTCCTCTTATGTTATAATTCAGAATTATGTAATGAAATGAGTTAATGGGAGATCCAGAACAAAGAGTATTCACACAGTGCTTAAATATAGAATACTGTAGGTTGGGCATCTTTTGGAAATGATTTGGAAGAAGGCCTTTGGAATATGCAAGAGTGCCATTTCTGCACCTCCAGCAGCATTTTTTTTTCAAATTTGCATAGAACATGAGCTGTTTTAAATGAGTGCTGCATTTGAGTGTTCCAGATTTCAAAACATGTTTACCAAATTATTTTCAAAGGATGCATAGCCATAAAAATCAATATTACAAAAAGACATTAATCTGAATAACTTTAAACTATAATTATACAGTATAGTAGAACATAGAGCATTAGTTTTTCCGTATATCTTTTTTTGTAAAAGCTGTATATAACAATTTTATCCTTTCTTTTTTTACCCTTGCTAACCGACATGACCAGGAATCTACTGTTGTCCAGCTTGTTTAATTCCCCTGTTGGCTTCAGTATTAGTCACAGTAGAAAGAGAAAGCAATAGTAATTAAATCTTTGATCTGATTCAGAACAGTTTTTCTTATATTCTTATTGTACTATAGATTCACTTCTTTCATTAGCAAATAAGTCATGAAACTTTTACATATGTCACAATTATTTTTCATTTTGCCCTTTCCTCTACATTTCTTTTTCTCTGCTTCACCGAATATAGATATATAAGAATTATTTTCTTTTTAAAATGACTCACCAAAGGCATTTAATAGCCAATAAAAGAGAAAAATGTGGCAGTGTCTTAAGTTGTCCCATAACCTATTTGTGAGTCCTGACCCACCATCTGAAAACCACTGAGCAAGAGAGCTCTTTAATCTGGCTCTAAATCCGATTGATACTCAAGCATCAGTTTTATATTTGTATGTAAAGTCTAACATTTTCACACAGTCCTAATTTTTTCATAAACAGGATAAGTGAAGGCCAGTTCAGAAGAAAACTGATGAGAAACATATGATTGTTCGTAACATTAAACAATAAAATAGCAGTTGACCTCACACTTTTAGAACCACAAAATGTAATTAGGTTGTCAATTCAATGAAAGCTATGTAATGGGAATGATCTTTAACAGAAGTTTACACACAAGTCATATTTAATGTGGTTTTTCTCAACATCATGATTTAAATATTTATTTCTATTGATTTCAAAAGTTCCATATACTCTTAATATCACAGCCAAGTTATGAGAGTTAATGGTACTCTTATCACTGTAGATTAATTCTCTCTATATCCTGCTGCTGAAATTGCCAGAATTGTAGGAAAGGTAATATTCTGCATCAGTCAAATGAAATGATGCATTCAGACTTCCTGAGAAAACAGCTTTTTTAAGCAGCTAAAATATTTATTTATCCAGGTTTCATTTTACAGGGTTGTTTTTTTCTAAAACAAGCAAAACTCTCAAGTCTTGACCCCTGCTTAGAACTAGATATGAATGACATTTGAAATAAATTTTAAGGAAAAGTAGAGGGTACTTTTGCCCCCAAACATCTGGGGGAAAGTACAGAAAATCTGATAACTGATCCCTTACTGACATTATTTGGATCTGAAGTGATTGTATGCACTTTTTCTTAGATACTGTCTATTTATAAAAATTACTGTTAAGTATCGCAGAAAGACAAATTGAGGAAACACATTAGGAACTAGGTTTAACATACAGTATCTTACAGACTTTCCTCTCACCCACTATACCCACCTAGAGAAAATGGAACAATGATACTGGATAGTCCCAAGGAATATGTTACTTTTAATTCCCGAACCTAAACCTTTAGCAGCTGAATTATTTAAAAAGCCAAATTGTATTTTCTTCATTACAAAACAAAATATTGAGTACTTTAATGAGTAGAAACATAACAAATATGTGCTAGATTAGACTTAGACCCATTTAATCTAGCATTTTTGTTCCCAATCCTTCTTTGGAGACAGGAATATTCTCAAAATATCTGGTGTTTAAATGCATCCTTAACTGAAGCTAAAAACAAACAATGATTTGGAACAATTGATAGCCATATCCTCTGTGAATTCCCTATTAGAAAAATGCAAATTGGTGGCTATCATTTTATTTGATAGTAAAGATACATAAATATTTCTCTTTTTTTCCTTTTCAATAGCTTATCATTCAACTACACTGGAATGCTTCTTTTATTGTGGACACATTCCATGTATTTATGAATTATAAAATATTTTCTTAGTGTGACTAGTTGGAGGTGTAAGGGTCTAAATTATTGATAATGGAATAACCATGACATAGAAATCTATCTTTCTGTCTATGTCAATCTAATCTATTTAATTTAATGTAATCTTTTTCCCAGTAGAATAGTCTAATAAAAACAGTAAAAACTTCATAAAACTCAAAACAATTATACATATTGTCTAAATATTGATAGTTTGTTATGATTCCTTAAAATAGTCTCTACTGAAAGTTTTATTTCTACTAGCAGATTTATTTTCACAGAACTATGAAATATTAAACACCAGTCCTGTCAGAGGTGGTATTCAGCAGGTTCTGACCAGTTCTTGAAAATCGGTAGCGGAAATTTTGAGAAGTTCAGAGAACCGGCAAATACCACCTCTGACTGGCCCCACCCCCATCTATTCTCTGCCTCCTGAGTCCCAGCTGATCGGCTAAGTCTTCTTTTGTTGCCCTGCACAGGAGAATGGAGCTGGAAAGCAGGTTAGTCGGGTGGGAAGGAAATGGGATTTTGCAGTAACCTTCCCCCAGGAGTGGGGAGGGAATGGAGATTTTACAGTATCCATCCCCGCCACCTTCACAAAGCCACGCCCACCAAGTTAGGCCATGCCCACAGAACTGGTAGTAAAGAAAATGAATCCCACCATTGAGTCCTATCCAATTCAAATTACTTTTTTCAATGATTGCTCTTTTTACTGTATAAGAAAAGAAGGTCCAGATACTTTAATACTTTTTCATTGCCAGTGCATTTTTTGCCATTTTTTTCTTGATTCCCTCCCTGTATTTAATTGGCATCAGTTTAAAAGAATGTTACAATTCCTGCACTGATTTGCTTGTCTGTCCCACTTGAAAGATAATGAATTGTCACAGAAAATCATTTGTTAGTAGTGACCAAAAGCATAGCATGAGCTAGCTGATACCTTACTTATTTTCTTCTGTCAGCAACATTCGCCAATTGTGAATGCAAGCCTTACCATTTGCCGCTTTCAGACAACAAAAATTTCTTTTATGTTTTCTGTTAAAGAAACAGTCACAAGGTCACCCTTGAAATTCATATGAATAATTTCATAAAAAGGATTGGTACCTACTGAAACCTGTTGCTAATTATTTTATATTGCTTTCATGAATAAATAAAAAAGATAAGACATTTTTGTATCCCTAGATTTTGCTTTAATAGCTATGGACATGTTTTCTTTGCAAAATGGATTCACAGGATTATATTAGGCTGAGCTGCCATGGAGTGGAAAAGGATTCTCTTTAGTAGCAGTAGCATTTGCTAGAATAACTGAATAAATAATCTTTAAAAAGAATAAATAATCTTTAAAACAAATAACTTGCAATGAACAATGATTGTGCACTGTTATTTAAAAATTATGCAGAAGAAAAAAGGGTGTTTTTATGGAAGAATTGTCAGATTTGTCAAAAGCTTTGAAGGGAATGGATTTTCGGGGGCTTATTTTCAAATTTTTTGTTCATGCAGTTCCCCTGTCCTTTAAGGAAATGTAGGAAAAGTTTCATATAAAATAATATTGCACTATCTCAGTTGTACCTTTATTTTTTTCTCTTTTTTTTGCATGAAGACCAAGCAGATGCAAAAATAATTCATACTTTCAACAACTTGAATGCCTCTTAAAATTATTTTCTTTTTTTTTCTTTTGTAGTTCTTTGAGGTTCCATTTGATGCAAATATGAACAGGACAAAAAACAGACCTCTAGTACAAGGACAGATCAGGTAAGATTGCACATATGCTTTCTTTAAGCAGAAATGTTGCTGTATGTATTTTCCCCATTTTCAATCTTTCTTTGTGCTTAGTTAAATAAAGAGTAAAAGACATGGAAAGAAATTATTTTGAATGCTTTGATGATTCTGATACTTATAATGCCATGTAGAAAATACACCAACTTGCCTTCATCATGTTCATATGTTGTGTAAGGACCATAAAGGCATGCTTATTAAGAGTTACAAACTTCAACATTTTCATATAAAAATAAACAAACATTAGAAGCCAAATGCTGATCCTACTGGGACTTGAGAATTTCCAGAAAAGCTAAAGTCTCCTGCATGAAATCTTAAAAGAAACTTACCTTACCTAACACAAGTAAATAGGCTTATGCTCTTTAAATATTTGGATACAAACCACATAATGCCTGGTCACTTATTTATGATGTTCTAGTAGAATAGAAGCACAGTAAGTTCTCCCATGAGCTGTTCAGAGCATCCAGAAGTGGGAGGTGCTTCAGTCTCTTCTGGAAAGGATGGGCTTAAAACTCCGGGACGCTCTTCCTCCGCCCTGGGATACCTCCCCAGCATCCCCCAGTTTTAGCTCAGCCTTCGTGGTAAGAGGTTGTGCATTCCCTGACTGGAACGGTTTCTGATTCAGGTTTGCTTTTTCCCATTTAATTTTTTTTTTTTCCAGGTTTGTCCCTCTATCAGGTTTCCTCAATTAGTTAAAAAAACAACAACAGTTCTTTGTAAATAGCAGAGCCTGCCACTCCGCAGGCAGCCTGAGGCTATTGCCTCAGGCAGTTTCCTTATCTAACTTCCGATCATCTTCTCTGCAATCATAGCGCAGCGTTCACAGCTGCAGCTCACTTTGCCTTGCTGTTTTCTTCTGACAGAAGCTCTTAACCCGCAAGTTAAAGCCCCAGCAGCAGCAGCTCATTTGAAAGCTCAGACATGAGCAATGGAGATTCTGCTTCCCACCCTTTTCAACGGCTGGCTCAAGTTCGTGCCTAATTATCACAGGCGCCATTCCTCGCTGGTTTCCCTTTTTGGGGACCAAGGCAGTACCTTCCCACTTTGTTCTCCCTGGGTTTAGCTCTCCCTTGTCTGGCTGACGTTGGATAAGCAGGCTAGTCATTAAACAGGCATTTCCTTGCAATTGCCTTTGGATTATTCGGAGTGAAACTGCAAGTGCCATTTAAATTGCGGGACGTTTGTTTTTGACAGCACTTGGGGGTTTCCCTTGTTGGGGACCCTTAGATACTTAGATACCTATAGATATAGGCATATGTATATGTGTATGGGAGTGCATATAAAGACATTTGTATATATAAATATAGTTTTACTCTCCTAGAGAAGTGTTCTACCTTCAACTGCAGCGGAAGGCATCACCCAAAGTACAATTATTATTATTATTGTTAATAATAATAATAATAATAATAATAATAATAATAATAATAAAAAACTGAAACATTAAAGTAAGAGGCAAGAGAATCAGTCATCTGCAATGGAAAGTGACAACGCTTTCCTCTCCAAGCCAAACAAGTCCCGGGATAAGCCAATGGGCCACAAAAAGGCCTCTAAGGCGGCGGATAAGGATGCCCATAGATGGCACCTAGCCTTGGAGAGTTAATTGCAAAAACGAACCAGAGAGGCGGACAAGATGGCTATGACACATCAATTGGATAAGGACCCAAGTCCATTGTTGGGGCCCTTGGACTTATCTACCCAGCCCAGGCAGACTGTTTCTGGGCAACTTCCCAAAGGCACATCTCCTTCAGTGAGCACTGCCCGGCTAACCCCAGAGGCAACCTTCACCCCTACGGCTGCTGGCTTGAGACAGGAGGAGAGATGACCTGAGACTATTCCTATCAAAATGAAGCAATGGTTGGAGATGGTGATTCAAAGGGGCATCGCGGCTGTAGTTCAGCAATATATCAGGACCAGACACTTCTTGGCCACTTCGGATGCAGGATGCGCACATGAGTCAAAATCAAACTCAGGTATTCCCCAATATTCCTAACATACCAACCCAAGGTCTCCGGGAGGAGGTGGAATTTGTGGATCAGGATGTTCCCATGCAAGTGGGGTCAAGCCATCAGATGGACTTGGGGTTGTCAGAGGCTGACCCACTAGAACGAGGGATGTCAGACGACGAAGGCTTCATTCCGGACCAACGTATCTTTTCCGGCCTTTTTCACCTGCACCTCTTTAAATCCTTACTGTTCATGGCAAAGAACACCACTAAACTAGGCACATCAAACCCTTATCCATTGTCAAAAGGATCTCAGGACGAATCCGAGGATCTAATATTCTCACAACCGGCTAATGAGGCGGAAACTATTCCTGTCCCTCGTATGTTTGCTGAATTAGTACAAAATCAATGGGCATCAGCAGCATCATGCCCAGCCCTGACAGGGAATGATAAACGATATTATAATTTAGCACCAGAGTTTTCAAATTTCTCAAAACGCCGTAGGTGGATGAGCCCATTGTAGCACTGGCCTCTTCTTCAACCTTCCCCAACGAGGCCGAGGAAGCCCTGAGACTGGAAGAAAAGAGAACAGAGTTGGCACTCCGTAGGGCGCATGTTTCTGACAACTGAGCCAGAAGGGCAGCTACAGCTGCAT
Source organism: Laticauda colubrina (assembly GCA_015471245.1). Lineage (NCBI taxonomy): Eukaryota > Metazoa > Chordata > Lepidosauria > Squamata > Elapidae > Laticauda > Laticauda colubrina. The sequence continues at coordinate 113,615,280 of BLBF01000003.1, read as the reverse complement.
CCATTTTTTACACGGTCCTCCCTATGATGGCTCTTCCATTTGAGGGATATATTGCCGGCGTCAAATGTCAGAGCTCACCAGGACATAGCTAAAATTATTGCAGCGGCAGAATTCTCCACCAACTCCACATTTAATGTAGTCAAATTCTCATCTAGGCCATAGCATCTCACGTATCAGCACGGAGATGCTATGGCTCAGGCATTGGCAGGTGGATACCAAGCATAAATGCAAGTTGGCATCAGCCCCAATATCGGGGGATAAATTATTTGGCAGTGTCTTGGAGCCCCTGCTTATAGAAAATAGAAACAAAAAAAAAGTGCTTCCCCCTCTTTTTCGGAGATCCAAAAACAGAACGCCCCTGTCGTTTTAAAGGGGTTCCTTTTGGCCCTACTATCAAGGCCTATACGTTCCCAGATCTCAGAGAACATCAGCTTACCGGCCTACTTTTAGACAGGATAGGTCTGAATCTTCCAATAGAGGTCAGTGGGGAGGTCAAAACAGAAGGAACACCAGAGGTACCAGCGGCCGAATTTTTCATCGCCCCAAGTGAGTCCTTGACAGCAGTTCCCATTGGAGGGCGGCTAAAATTGTTTGCTGATCAATGGGACAGCTGCACCTATGATGTGTGGGTCAGAGACAATGTTAGGTTTGCTTTGGCGCTAGAGTTTCAATCCTCCCCCCCGAACTTTTTCATTAGGAGCCCGAGGTAAAAGGACCCCATTAAGAGGGTGTTGATGCAGAAGGCTATCAATCACCTTCTACAAATTTGGGCCATTAGAGAGGTCCTATCTGAACAGCGGGGTCAAGGCTTTTACTCTCTATTGTTTGTGGTCCCAAAGAGTTTGGGGGGCTGGAGGGCTATTCTGGACCTCAAACTTTTTTTTTTAATTTTTTTTGTTGATTTTTAGAAACAAACATAGACAAACACAACACAGAACATGAAAACATAAAACCTCTTTTCTGAAAGCAGCCAGATCCCGGGTTACATCTCTTTGTACAGACACCAATTCAAATTAATGCTCATTTTTATATACCATTCCATATCTTATTGCCATTCTACATTTTCTACATGTCTTCTCCCCTCTTTTAACTTTCTTTTTTTAAAAAAAAACAAATTCTATCAGTTTTTAAAGACAATACACAAACAAACAAAACATAAAACCTAATAGCATAAAACCTCTTTTCTAAAAACTGCTTATTAAATTTTGACAAAACAAATAAAACATTTTATTTGAGTACAACATAGTTCCAGATTATCACATATGCATATCTTATTTATTCTTTTTCCAACCTCTCACTATTTCTCCCTTTATTCAATTAGATTTATTTTATTTAAATTTCTATATCTATTTATTCATTGTACTTAGACTTTCATCTGTCTTGTTTACAATTTCATTATTCTCTTCTAAGATTCTTCCAAAATTTTATTAATTCTCAGTAGGCTAACTTAACAAACAAAACACAAAACATAGAAACATAAAACTTCTTTTTGGAAAGCAGCTTAATTCCGGGTTAGCATCTTTTTATACAGACATAAATCAAATTCATGCTCACCTTATATACTATTTCATATCTCATTTAACATTCTGCATTTTCTATATGTTTTCTCCCCTCTTTTCACTCTCTTAATTCTATTTTATTTATTTCATCTCAATTTAAATCATCATAGTTGTATCTTTTGTCCGTTCTTTTTCAATTATCTATTTTTTCTTTTCTCTTTACTGCAAAATTTCTCTGTAATCACTGGTTGAAGTATGACAACTTTTTATCTTTCCTCTAAATTTAACACTAAAATAATATATAATTTCCATACTGATTCTGCTTAGTGCATTCTACATAGTACATTTTAAAATAATAAAAGAAAAGAAAAAAAATAGTAAGCTTATAATATAGTAAAAACAATGTTCCATAACTAATTACACTCTATAAGACATTTTACACATTCCCTTTAATATATTGTTAACTCATATAATATTCAAATTTTCTAACTCTATTTCAAATACAAATACTACAATACAATCCTGTGCACTTTTGCAGAATCTCTTCTTTAATTACATTTTACCCTTTGTCTCTAAAAAACCCGTTTTTTAACATCTTGTTTTAAGTCTTTATAACTTCTCTTCCCTTTTTCCCTTCCTCTCTTATCCAATCTAGTCTTTTTGCCCCCTCATCTCTCAACCTCCGCTCTCTTGGTCTCCCCTCTCTGTTGTAATCCTCTTTTCTGTTGCTTTCTGACATTATATCGATTTTTCACCTTATTTTTCCCTTTCTTGGTTGTTTTTTTAAATCTTGAATTCTCCATTTTCTTTCCCTTTCCCTTTTCTTCCTCAACTAAAATTATTTGTCCATTAAAGATGGCTTCTTCTTCATCATCCCAGCTTTCTTGTTGTTGTAATTCCTGGTAAGTAGAAATTGCAATTTCTAAGAAATGAAAAACAGATCCAGTAGAGCCCTTGCCTTCTTGTTCCTCTTCTTTTAACTTCTTATATTCTATTTTCAATTCTTCAACAGATAATGCCATTGTAAGATGTTTTTTTTAAAACAACCCAAATGTTTTTAATCTTTCAAAAAATAGTTTTCAAGAGTCCCAGAGTCACAAAGCAATCCAAATCAGCACAAACTGTTTCATTTAGCACTTTCTTCTTTTTGTACTTTCTCTTCCTGGGTGGAATTTAATTACACAGTTCCAAAGTAATTTTTTAGAAGTCTTATTGCCGTTATCTCTGATCTTAAAAGTTCCAAGCCATCTCCTCCAACAAAATCTTCAAATAAATTCTTTACCTCTCCCTTCCCACTTATAGCAAAAATAATTTCGTTTTTAGTTCCAGTGTTCAGAAATCTTAATATCCCCTTGGCTTTAATTTTCAGGTTTAATTACCTTCTGTACCGAAGCAGGTTTTTCCAATTTCCATCTGCTATCTCCGTAGGGAAGGAGAGTGAGAAGAAAAAAACTTTCCCTTTTACTTTTCTCCACCGCTTTTAATCATCTTGTTAGGAAACAATGTATCATTTGAAAAGTTGAACCTCCAGGATAGAGGAGGTTGAAAGCTTCTTTGTGGCGGCCATTACTGACCGCTGCTCCACCGCCATGGGAAAAGGGAGTTAAGCCAGCTGAGGAGGGGGGTTGTGATTCCCCCAGACCCCTGCCTGGATCTCCCCTATTTCCGGTTAGCTCTACGGGGTAACCATAGCCTCCCAATCCAACTGGATTGGGGGCATCTCGGCAGCAAGCGCAGCAGGAACCGCGCACGATTGCGGATTCCTGCTGCCACCAAAGCCTTGCAACCGGAAGTCAGCCCCTCTTTTAACTTTCTTAATTTTATTTTTATTTTCATCTCAAACCAGATCATTATATTTATATTCTTTGTCTGTCCTATTTTAGCTATCTATTATCTTTTCTCCTTAAACAAAATTTCTCCTGTAGTCACTAATTGGAATATGACGCCTTTATATCTTTCCCCTAAAATTATAACACTTAATATAGAACATAAGTTCCATTCGGATTCTGCATAGTACATTAAAGCTAGACACTACATTTTGAAAAGAAAAAGAAAAGAAAAGAAAAGTATACATATATAATATAATTAAAACAATGATCCATACTAATTCAATTCTATCATTAATGTTAATATTCATTTAAACTTTAAACATTTAACATATTACTTTTCAAATAGGTATCATGCTTCTATGGGAATGCTTATAAGCTTTCCATGATTACTTCCCCCTCACTTCACTTGCATTTTAAAACATTACGTCATTAAAATGTTCCCATTCCTTACTAAATTAATTCTCATTTAATTCATTCCATTTATTTTATTCAGAAATGTTTCACTAAATCATACGTTGTTTTCAATTTTCTAATATTATTTCTAAATACAAATATAACAATACAATCATATGTACCTTTGCAGAATCCCTTTTTCAATTAAATTTTTACCCATTATCTCTAAATAAGTCCTGTTTCTTTACATCTTGCTTCACACCCTTGTAGCTTCTCTTCTCTTCCCTCCTTCTTTGCTTCTTCTCTCTGCTCTTTTAACCCCCTTGTCTCTCCACCTCAATTTCCCTTTTCTGTATTCCCTTTTTCTGTTGCATTCTCACGTTGTGTCTAATTTTCACCTTATTTTTCCCCTTTTTGGTTGTTTTTTTTGGTCTCAAATTCTCCATTCTCTTTCCCCTTTCCCCTTTCTTCCCCAGGTAAAGTTACTTGTTCGTTAAAGATGGGTTCTTCTTTGTCCCAATCTTCTTGTTGTGTAGTCTTTTCTTATAGTTTCTCGGAGGTAAAGATCGCCATTTCTAAGAATTGAAAAATGAAACCAAGAGAGCCCTTCCCTTCTTGTTCCTCTTCTTTATATTTTTTAAATTTTATTTTCAGTTCGTCCACAAGTGATGCCATTGTAGTGTGTTTTTTTTTTTCTTTTAAAACAACCACCCAAACTTCTGAACAGGTAATTGGTTTATCGAAAATTCAAAATGACTTCTCTCCAGTCCATTCTGCTTAGCATCAGAGAGAACAATGTCCTGACCTCTATAGATCTGACAGAGGCCTATCTACATATACCAATTAGACCTACTCACTACAAGTATCTTAAGCCCATGTCACACTGCCCAACGGATGCAAAAAGGACACAGCGGACGAGCAAAATGTTCCATCCGTTGTTATCCGCTCTCAAAAGAGGCAAAAATTTGCATAACCGGAGCGGATAACACGGACGCAGGGCGGATGCAAAGCGGATGCGGAACGGAAGCCCAGCGGATGGGAGCGGATGGCACGTCCGCTAGGCTTCCAGGGGACCTCAGCAAAGCGGACGCGGAACGGAAAGAGCGGATGCACAGTGGACGCCGAACGGATGAAGCAGATGCACAACTGATGCACAGCGGAAGCCTAATGGATGCCTGGCGTTAATTGCGCATGCGGGGAGGATGCATTGCGTCAGCCCCACGGATATAACGGAAGCAGCTCGGAAGCAGGTCGCCATTCAGAGGAAAGACCTGCTGCCGGACGGATTGGCTGCCTTGCCTGCCCTGCCTGCATGTCTGCCTGCCAGCCTTGCTGCCAGCCTCCCTGCCAGCCTTGCTGCCAGCCTGCCTGCAAGCCTTGGTGCCAGTCTTGCTGCCTGCCTTCCTGCCAGCCTTGGTTCATGTCTACCTGCAAGCCTTGGTGCCTGCCTGCCAGCCTTGGTGCCTGCCTCCCTGCCAGCCTTGGTGCCTGCCTGCCAGCTTTCCTGCCAGCCTTGGTGCCTGCTTCCCTGCCAGCCTTCCTGCCAGCCTTGGTGCCTGCCTGCCTGCCAGTCTTCCTGCCTGCCTTGGTGCCAGCCTCCCTGCCAGCCTTCCTGCCAGCCTTGGTTCCTGCCAGCCTCCCTGTCAGCCAGCAACCCCACAACCATGCGGAAGCACAGCAAGCCTCAGCCATCTGCTGCCAGCCCTGGCAAGAGGGACAGGGCTACCATCCTGCCCCCTGGCCCTCACTCTGGTTCTGCTGGGGCTTCTGCAGCACGGGCACCCTCTTCTGGGGCTGGGGCTTCTGCTGCTTCTGCTTCTGCTTCTGGAGGAGCTGATGACAAGCACTCCAGCACCAGCCACCTCCACAGCACCTGCACCCTTCACCCCTGAGACTGAGCGACCAAGAGGAGTGCCAGAGACTCATTTTTGTTTTGAAGCTTGTTGTTAATAAAGTCTATTTTTGATTCACACACTTGCTTCATTTCTTTTTTTTAATAAAGTCTTGCTGGAAACTTTTAGAAATGGTTTAAGCCTTTGCATGCTTGTGGGATGGGTTAAGATAGCTGTGGGATGGGTTGAGATAGCTGTGGGATGGGCAGGGATACTTGTGGGATGGGTAATAGCTGTGGGATAGATAAACCTCCAGTGCAAGCATAGTGGGACTGTATGGTCCACCCTCCCAGGTGCCATACCTATGGCCCTTTATTATCAATAATAATGAAATAATTATCCACACATGTCAACACAAACACAACTCTTTATTAAATGCCCTGTTCATTGTAGGCCAACCAAACATACATGGCCCAATCTCATCCGTGTGATGAGACAGGCTGAAGGAAGCACCCATTAAGCATCTACCATCCTGTCTTGCCACTCCACTGCTCCAGCTGGGGAGTTGCACCATTGTCTCAGGAGGTTGCACTGCTTCTTCGCTTCATGTGAGGCTCTGTTGGGGCCTTGCACATCCTCAGTGTCGATCAGTTTCACCCTTGCCTCCATTCCCCAGGCTCCATGTCCCCATTGCCTTGCTGGAGGGCCACGAGCCTGTTCTGCAAGACTGGGTAGCAGGTGCGCATGAGATGTTGCAGGATGCAGCAAGCTTTCATGATCCTCCTCAAGGTCTCTGGGCAATGTGGTGAGAAGTACCTGGAACCTGTTGGCCAGGATGCCAAAGGCGTTCTCCACCACCCGCCTTTCCCTGGACAGCCTGTAGTTGAAGATCCTCTCTTCACGGCTGAGGAGTCTGGAGGTGTAGGGCTTCATGAGGTAGGTTGTGAGGGAGAAGGCGTCATCCCCCATGATGAAGTAGGGCACATCTTGTGTGTCGTTGGGCAGGGGTTCTGGATCTGGGAAGCCCACCATGAGGTTGCCTTCCAGCTCCTCCTTGAGGTGACTGGTGTTGTATACCTGGGCATCTGAAGATGAGCCGTTGCCTGAAGCATCGATGTACATGAACTTGTAGTCAGCATTGACCATGGCAAAGAGGATGATGCTGAAGAAGCCCTTGGAGTTGAAATAAGTGGACCCCGACTTGGATGGAGATTTGCAGGCCATGTGCTTGCCCTCTATGGCTCCAACGGTGTGTGGTAAGTTCCACTTCTGATACCACTGCTCTGCAACTTTCTTCCATCCTTCTTCAGTGGAGGGGTACTGGAGGAGCTCCTCCTTGTATTCTTCGATGATGGCCTGCACCACTTCTCTGACCACAATGCTGATGGTGTTGGATGGCACCCTCCAGCCGTTCTGCATGCTCCTGTAGGAGGTCACTGAGGCCAGGTGGCGCAGAGTCAGTGCCACCTTGAGCCCAGGTTCCAGGCTGGGCCGGAAGCTGGTGTTTGCCTTGGTCAACCTGGGTGTCAGCCGCTGCACAACTTCGTCAAATGTGGCTGGAGGCATCCTCATGAAGTTTTGGAATGCACGAGTCTCTTCGTTCCTGAGCTCCGCCATCAGCTTGTTGTACAGTCCGTCCTCTGCTCTTCTGGCGAACCATCTTCGGATCCAGACTCTTTTTGGATGGCTCCTTTTCTTCTCGCAGTAGAGTTCACAGAGCCTGCAGATGGCTTTGCAATGTTGCAGAACGATGGTGGTTGCCGAAAGGACTTTGTTACAATCCACGGTGGACATGACTGGATGCTGTGGAAGAGGAAGAGCCAGATGAAGGTTGCAGAGGTCTGCACCGCTGGGATGCTGTTCTGAAAGTCAGATGCAGATGAGTTTGCTCCCCCTTTTTATAGGAAAGATAGGTTTTCCGCTAGGCATCCTCTAGACATCCTCTAGGCATCCTTAATATCCGAGATAGGTCCCCTCTGCGAACGTTTTTTCCGTTTTAAACGCTTTGTTTCCGTTCTGCATCCGCTAGGCATCCGTTCTGCATCCATTCTGCATCCATTCCGCTTCCTCCCTGCGTCCGGGCGGATGGAGTTCCGCAGATGCGTAGCGGACACCTAGCGGATATAGCGGATGCGTAACAGATGCCTAGCGGATGCGTAGAGGATGCAGAACGGGTGAACTGGATACATTTTCCGCGCAAAAGTTTTGGGCAGCCCAAAACTTTTGGAGCAGATGAAACGTCCATAAACGGATGCTGGACGGATAGAGAGGAAGCCAAACGGAGGCAGTGAGTACATCGCGTTTTCAAACGGATGGCAAGGTGTTTTGTCCGTTTTACATCCTCTTTGCATCCGTTGGTTCAGTGTGACATGGGCTTTAGGTTTTGCTATTGTGATCAGCACTACGAACATATCACGCTACCATTTGGTCTGGCATTGGCCCCTTGGACCTTTACCAAGCTCCTGGCGGCTTTTGTTGCCTCCCTCAGGATCAAATATATTCGTTTTCAATGTTATCTGGATGATATTTTAATTTTGTTATCTTCCAGACATCAAGCAAAATTGGATTCCAAGATTACTCTGGAGACCCTTCAAGGTCACGGTTTTTCCATGAATTGGGTTAAAAGTCATTTGACCCTCTCAACTAGGCTAGTTCATCTAGGGGCAGTGATAGATACTGTGGAGGGCAAGGTCTTTCTCTCTCAGGACAGGCTGAATAGTATCCAGTCTTTGGCTAGAGAGATCAGAACCTGAAAGAGGGTTTCCTTGGCAGTTCTGTATCAACTGCTAGGGAAACTGATTTCTTGTATTACCATTGTGCCTTGGGCTCGGTTCCATTCTAGAGAGCTGCAATGGTTCCTACTACCTTTCCAGTGATCCGGAAGAGCCACTTCCAACGTCCAGATAAAGGTACCGCACAATGTTCTCCGATCACTCCGTTGGTGGTCAAAAGGCATAATAAACAAGGGGTGCCCTTTCAAGGAACCTCGCAGGGCAACGATCACAACCGATGCTAGTCTGGTAGGATGGGGAGTTCACTTCCAATCCCACACTGCACAGGGAATTTGGACTATTTCCGAACAATCACAAAGCATCAACCTGTTGGAGCTGTGAGCAGTTCATCTGGTGTTATGCAGTTTTCTACCCCTCTTCCAGCCACGCCACGTTCTGGTCTTGACAGACAATATGTCTATGCCTCAGCGGACACTTCATTTGGCAGAGGAGTCCTGCAGAGGGTCCATAGAGTTTAGGAGTGGATTTCGTTCCAGACGGTGTCCCTCCCTAAGGACAGGCCAAGCTTTGGTATGTCCCACTTCTGGATGCTCTGAACAGCTCATAGGAGAAAGGGCATTGGTACTTACCTGATATGCCCATTCTCTGTGAGCTGTGAAGAGCATCCAGTCCCACCCATTTCTTTCCATCTGGTGGGGTTCCGTTCCAGTCAAGGATCTAGATTAGGTGATCAGTTCCGGACTTTGGCACTCAGTCTTCGCAAAACTGGGGACGCTGGAGAAGTGTCCCGTAGAGGAGGAGGAGCCTTTTCAGAAGAAACTGAAGCACCTCCCACTTCTGGATGCTCTTCACAGCTCACAGAGAACAGGTGTATCAGGTAAGTACCAATGCCCTTTTTCTACTGCCAGCGACATAATCAGAGGGGATTTACGTTATTAAAATGATTCAAGAGCTCTGGTAGTTTCGGAAATAAATAATATATAGTTGTGATTGCCATGAATTAAGGATAACATTTTGGGGCCAAAATGTATGCGTACACAATTATTCAAAAGTAACATGAAGCATTAATATTACAATTATGGAAATGTGCAGTGCCATATCACAGCAGTTGGAACTAACTGAGAATGTGCTATTTTCTGTAATTGTTGAACATGCTCTGCATTCTCTTGGGTCCTTGGCGCTCTCTGAGCTTGGTGATTTTCTTGCAGACATTTCATTACCATACACTGTGATCTAACTAACATCATAAGGCTGATGATGTTACCTAGTTGGTAATGAAATATCTGCAAGAAAGCCACCAAGTTCAAAGAGCACTAAGGACCCCACAGTTTAACCTTGAACTACAAATATTTGCTTCTATTGGTACCTGCATTCTCTTCCTACCTCAAATCTTAATTGTGTCATTTTATACACATTACATTTAATGATAGAGAACCTTTTAAACTTTCCATTTAAAATAGTACAGCTCTGTAAATGAAGTGTGACTTCTGTGAAAAAACTTAGATAACTGAATGTATATCAAAACTTGCTCATTTTTTTATCTAAAGACCTTGAGAATATGCTGCTAAATACTATATATGAAATATAGTTATCCTTTTATAAATCATTTTAACACTTTTTGCCAAGATTTTACAAAAAATAATTCTTAAATATGTCTTATCTTTTGTGCATACACTTTTCTTTGTGTATACATATAAATAAAAAGCCAAGGTCCCAGGAGGCTTCTGTTTGAACATAAAGCAACCTTGATTTCTGCTTGTGTGTCTGTTCAGTTTCTTAAAGGATTCAGTTCCAAGTTCTAGGGGGATGGAGAATGCTGCACCTTATTTGCAAACTTTAAATTAAAGCCCTTATTCATAAACCATTCAACAAACAATTTTCAGATAGCATTTCCATGATTTGTGCCAAGGATTATTTATAACAAAATTATGTTTTCCCTTAGGCATCTATGAACAGTTGGTCCTATTTATTTCTGTGTTTTATCCATCATCTTTGGAGGATTGAAGAAAAGTGAGGGATGAAATTACATGAAAATTGAAACAAAATAGTAAAGCAAGCCCTGGGGGTAAACTCACCCTCACTGTAAATAGAGTACTTTAGTAAACTTGTTCTGATTTGTTCTGTGAGGTGGTGCTAATTATAGATTTTTAAGTTCAGTTAATTTTATTTTAAAAACATCAGGAGGAAAAATTTAAAGAGAACATCTGTTGAGCACACAGTAAGCCAACTATTGAGCCCAGCCAAAATTCAATGAAATGGATCTATACCCTTCACTCTAGTCTTTGAATTTGGTTAGGTAACTATATATGAAATAAAATTCCTCCTTTTTCATTCCCAGATAAAATTAAAGGGTTTTTTTTTCTGATCTGAATTACATTCACAGTAACTCACACAGGCAATCCAGTGCTTGCATGTATTTCCTACAGAAAAATGTTCCAAAATACATTAAGGGACAGAGCTCTCAATTGCTAAAGCACATATATAAAATACCTGTTTCCCCACATTATTTAGATGAAATTGGAAGGATTTGAAAGAAACACCATTTGGCCAAAATCATATTTTTTTAAAAAAAAGAAACTATATATTGTATTTAAATTGTCCTCTTTACCCTGCATGTTGTAATCATTGTTTCGGTGGGAGAGTGGTCCCAAGCATGGGAGTATTATAAATACATAGAGTGGTCCCAAATACATGGGAGTGGTCCCAAGCTTGGGAGTATTATAAATACATTACAAAATACATATAGTATTTCATGATCTTTAAAATGTACATAGTTTAAATGATAAATTCCTACAGATTTCATGTTAGTTCAACTGCCACTATTTCTTCAGCTGACCCAAAGTATGCTTAGCACAAGATCCATCTTATTGTGGGGGTGCTGTCCTAATATTTGAAATTATCATCATCATTATCATCATCACAGTCAGCCAGATGTTCAGACTGGGTTTGGCATTTTTGTCTACCTATTGAGTCCTTACCTGGGGTAGGCAAATCTGAATGTTTGATGGTATTAAAATCATTATCTTCATCATCATCATCACCATCATCATCATCATCACATTTCTTCTACAGTTAATACTGAAGGCAAATTAAAACTACATGGAGATAGTTGTATTTCAAAAGTTGGTATGGTGTATTTTGGGAATCATTCCAAACATGTTTGGGGCATGTATAAGGAATTTGCATGCCTTCAAAGCATTGTTGGGGGGAGCGGTGTTATGATACATTTGACTTTCATCAAGTTTAATGATGGGCTAGTTTATTCTTGTTCGTTTACTTTAACTTTTTGATGCTGTAAATACAGAGACAACTACTGAGAAAATGTTTTGAAGTCTATTGATTTTACATAGGGTACTAAACTGTGCAATTTTCGCTGATCAAAATACTTTAAGATTCATGAATGTATAGATCATCTTTTGACAGCCTTCTCAAATATATGTATGTATGTATATATGTATGTGTGTGTGTGTATATATATATATATATGTTTTTTTAAGCTTTCGCGGGAACTTATATGTGTGCTGTTTAGCTTCCCTCGGGTATTATCCCACATCATTGTAGTGTTGTTAAAGTTGTAGCAACGTTTCAGCAGAATCTCATCTGCCATCATCAGGCTTCTGTATCCATACAGAATGTATCCATACTACAATGACGTGGGATAATACCCGAGGGAAACTAAACAGCACATATATATATACACACACACACACACACATACATATATGTATATATATGTGTGTGTGTGTATATGTTTTTTTAAGTTTTCGCGGGTACTTACATGAATGCAGTTCAGCTTCCTTCGGGTATTATCCCACGTCATTGTAGTGCTTTTAAAGTTGTAGCAACGTTTCAGCAGAATCTCATCTGCCATCATCAGGCTTCTGTATTGAGTTTGTATGTGGGTCAGGGTCTCACAGCGGTTGGTTTTAAATTTGAGGCTAGCCTATTGTGCCAGGATGTTTCTCTCTACATCCTGATTGTCTGGGAGTCTTGGTCTGTGTTTATTGGACTTGGAGTTTGTTTGATTGGTGTTTCTGGTTTCCTCTGTCTGTTTTGTGGCTTAGATTGGCTGGCAACACTCTGCTCCTGCACTGGAGGCTTTCGGTGCAGCTTGGCCTCATGTGAAAGGACTGCTATTGTCTATTAGGAAGCCAGGTTTCATCTGGGTACCTGGTGGGGGTGTGGTTGAGCTGGAGGCAACAGAGAGAGGCTGTTTGTGCCCAGGTGTTTGCCTAGCTTGAGTGTGTTAACCAACACATATTTCATATACAAAGGACAAAGATACAAGCAAATTGAAGGAGCCCCTATGGGATCACCACTGCCACCCGTCATTGCAAACCTGTTCATGGAAGAAGTCGAATCCAGAGCCCTGGCTAATACCACCCACAAAAACAAACTATGGCTAAGATACATCGATGACACATTTGTGATTTGGCCCCATGGAAAAGAAAACCTAAACAATTTCCTAACACACCTAAACAGCACACACCCCAAAATCAAGTTCACCATGGAAACGGAAATAAACAAACAACTACCATTCCTAGATGGACTAATCTACAAAAGAACAGATGGCACACTAGGACACACCATATACCAGAAGAAAACACACACCAACTGCTACCTCAACGCCCAATCCCACCACCACCCAGCACAGATAAATTCCGTGGCCAAAACACTAATTACTAGAACCAAACGCCTGGCAGACAAGACACATATAAAGATTGAACTATGCACCCTAACTAAAGTATTGACAGCCAACGGCTTCCACAAAAATAAAATCACAAGCTTGATCCACAAAAACACACCAAGACATAACAGAGACCTAGAAGATCAACAGACCTATGGAACAGCTGTCCTGCCCTCCATAAGAGGTACTACAGACAAAATCAGTAAGATACTACACAAGCATCACATCAAGACTGCCTTCAAAACAGACAAAAAAATAGCAGCCATCCTTAAAAACCCCAAAGACAAAATTGACCTGGAAAACCAAGGCATATACGAAGTTCCCTGTGCATCATGCCCGGCCACATACATTGGACAGACCAATAGAAGAATAAGTACCCGCCTGGATGAACACAAAAATGCAGTAAAAAAGCTGGAACACACCTCCTCACTAGTCCAACACATTAAAACCACAGGTCACAACATCAACTTCAATGGCACTAAAACCCTAACCACTATAGAAAACCCCAGCCACAGAATCATCAGAGAATCATCATTTGGAAGCCTGCACTCTCAAATAGAAAGATCTCCATGCCACAAACCAGGCAAACACCTGGGCAAAAACAGACTCCCTCTGATAGCTCCAACCCAAACACCCCCCACCAGGCACCCAGGTGAAACCCAGCTTGCTAGTGAAACCCAGCTTGCTAATGAAGAGCAGCCATCCCTTCACATGGAGCCAAGCTGCACTGAAAGCCCTCCAACACAAGAACAGACTGTTGC